>AWUE01023881.1:0-66154 GCA_001974825.2 Corchorus olitorius
TTACATGATTTTTTGGCGCCAAGTCTCATTAAAATATCTATATTTATCTAACAAAATACCATTCTCATTGGATTTAACAATTTTTTTTTTTACCAGCATCAAAAATCTATTTCGATTTAATTAAAAAATTATGAAAAATATAGGAAATTCGATATTAGAAGCGTGAAAAGCCTTTCAATATTTATGGAGTTGAATTACATATTTATTATGAGTATTTTGTACAAAAATTGAAGAAAAATCTTTAGGGTAAATTTTTTCAAAATTTTAGCCGAAATCATGTACTATTACATAACGATTTTTGTCTAAAAACGCTTTACAGAACTCCGGCTCAGTTTTGTATGATTTTTGGCACCAAGACTCATTGAATAATCATATTCATCTAACCAAATATCACCCACATTGTATTTAAGATTTTTTTTACGAGCTTCTGAATCTTTTTTCGATTTAATTAGAAATTAATTCAGAAAAATATAAGAAATTCGATATTAGAAGTCTGGCCTTTCAATCTTTTTCAAGTTAAATTATATATTTATTATAAGTATTTTGTACACTAATTGAAAAAAAAATCTGTCAGGTCAATTTTTGCAATATTTTAGCTGATATGGTGTACTAACCATCACGGTTTTTGGCTAAAAACACGTTACGGGGTCCCAGCTTCTTTTTATATGATTTTTGGCGGCAAACCTCATTAAAATATATTTATTTATCTAACCAAATCTCAATCACATTGGATATAAGAATTTTTTTTTTTTTTACCAGCATCAGAAATCTGTTTCGATTTAATTAGAAATTAATTCGGAAAATTATAGGAAAATCAATATTAGAAACGTGAAAAACCTTTCAATCTTTTTGGCGTTGAAATATACATTTATTATGAGTATTTTGTACAAATATTAAAGAAAAATCTTTCGGTTAAAAATTTAGCTGAAATCATGTACTAACTAGCACGATTTTTGTTTAAAAACGCATTACGGAACTCTGACTCAGTTTTGCATGATTTTTGACGCCAAGACTCATTGAATAATCCATATTCATCTAACCAAATCTCAGGCACATTAGATTTAAGATTTTATTTTACGAGTTTCTGAACCTTGTTTCAATTTAATTATAAATATATTCGGAAAAATATAGGAAATTCGATATTAGAAGTGTGCCTTTCAATCTTTTTGACGTTGAATTATATATTTATTATGAGTATTTTGTACAAAAATTGAAGAAGAATCTTTCAGGTCAATTTTTGCAATGTTTTAACTGATATCATGTACTAATCATCACGGTTTTTGGCTAAAAACGCTTTACGGGGTCCCAACTTAGTTTTACCGGATTTTTGGCGCCAAGTCTCATTAAAATATCTATATTTATCTAACCAAATCTCAATCACATTGGAGAGATAGCTCTCATCGGTCACTTTTTTAATTGTTTGGGGAGACAGCTCCCATCGGTCTCCTAATTACTAAATTTTTTAAATATTTGGAGAGATAGTTCTCATCAGTCTCTTAAATACTACACTTTTTAAAACATTTGGAGTTATAACAGGCATGGAACATACTTGATAAATAGGAAGGTACTCGACAGACACGGACAGCGCTTGACAACATGAACAATGATGGAAAACGATGGATAAATGGACACTTCACTCTCCTCATTGCCGCAAGAACTACCTGAAGAAAAGAAAAGGAGAAAAAAAGAGGGGGGGTTCCTAACAAGAATATAAATTTAATATTTTAAACAATGCCAAGAAATCGAAATAACTACAACTGTGACAAGTAGTTCACCTTCATCAACAGCACCAATAGAGAGACAACAGCAACAGATAAAACTGCAAAACAGAACAACATAATCAAGCAATCATCCAAAGCCAAAAAAAAATCAGCAACAAGAAGAAAATGGCAATACAATTCACAAGAAACAATCAAGACAATCATTGACAAACAAAATCACAAAGAATCCAGCACAAAAAGAAAACATAAAAGATCACAAAAGAATAAATAAATAATTAAATGGCTTTAAAGCTCTGAATTTTTGGGAAGCTTTGGACGATCAGGACAGCAGAGAAGTGAAGGAGACTGAGGAGAGCTTTGACCCCACACTATGTAAGATCCCATGCTCGAAGTCCGAGTGAAGCTTAATGCATGAGATAAAATGCAACAGTAACTGTACATTGAGAGACGAAATGCAATATCTGCTCACATCTAGGGCAGCAATAATTTGCATCAATTGTAAATCTGTATGCACCTGCAAGAAGTAATGAAAAGACTCTTAAAGCACAAGTGAGATGAGACGCAATAATTTGCCTTATGTTTCTTTTCTTCTCTAATCAAAATAAACACTTTGCATTTAACTTAGTCCACTTTAAAATATTTAACAACAAAGAAAACTGATTAGAGGCAAAAATTATTTAAGAATTCCTTTTTATCTTTTGACTCAACGGTGCTAGCATATGTTGGCTTACCATATATTGAATCTTTCATTGCAACATTAGATGGTTTCATCCACTTGAGTTTCTGAAAGCATTTGAAGTTCATAAATTTCAGGAGAAAACTGCCTAGCTTGAAGCTCATTATGGTCCAATAAACTGCAACATAGGCATAAAATTGAATTATTCTACTGGTGAGAGATAAAGAACCTCCGGAGTCTGAGTACCAAACTTTTTGACCTTATCAACTTACGGGATCATTAGTGACAGATTGCTGCCAAGTTTAGGGGGAAGAGGTCTACTGCAATTCATAATCTCAAGTCCAACACCTCCAATTACTTGAGCTCAGTGATCCCTTTGGTGATAATTCCAGCAAAAGTATCGTTTCCACAATATACTGTAAATGGCAGCAGAATGATGCATTCAGATTGTCAAGCAACCATCCAAGAAAGTTTGTTGATATCAAGAATCAGATAAAGAAGTCATGAGACACTTACATAGACTTGATGTGAATAGCAAGCTCTGGTGCCAAGCTTCCTCCAGCCTCCGAAAATTTGCACGCAAATCATTACATTTCACCAATGACAGCACTTTTGGGGGAACAGCAGGTGACTCTGACGGTTTCTTTACAATTGATGCCCGTCTCTCATCCTTATTAATCTTTTCAACCTTAACAGTCTCCCCCCAGTTTGTCTTCTCAACATTGTATCTCCATTTGTTTCCTTTCTCTCAACTTTGATATGTTTTGGTGAATCCACTTCAGATATTTCTTAATCTTTACAGTTACTATACTGAAGATCCTTCATAGCACTAGAATTCTGAGTTTTCTCAACCTTGATGGCACTAGTGGTTCCGCTTTCTTATTCTTGGCAGTCGCTTTAATAACAATCTTTCTCCACAACTCAAGCAATTCCGAAGCCACGATTTGCATCTTCTCCCTTAAATGCTTTGTGAGAGGTTTAAGCCTTTTCCCAATATATAATAAACAAAAAGAGTTAAGTTTTTCTCAATTAACACATTCACTATGAACTATTTAAGATAAATAAGTACTTACCCGCCATCATATTAACATATTAATTCAAGTGAAAGGGGTTGGAAAGGCAAAACCATTCCCTTTTGAGTTCCAAGTCCTGTTTCTGAAGAGTTTTCTACTTGCATATTAATAGCTGCAATGATTCAGAAAAATTAAGCACTCATAAAAAGATGGCAGGGAGAAATTAGAACTTTCATCTCTAATCAGTAATAATTATAGGCAGCGGTTAATATCAGATATAAGGAATACCTACTTTTGGCAATAATGAAACCTCTTAGTACAAAAACCATTAGCAACATAAAAGTATCAAGGGTGTTTGCAACAACTTAAGAGCACAAGTCAAGAGAAAGACTCACACGTATCAGAACATTGATAATCATCTCCTCCTTTGCAGCATTTGGCTTAAATTCTTCATCAAATTGGCAAGGGGGGAGAGCCAATAGACGATGTTACAAGTTCATCAAGAAACTTTGATGCAGCATGAGGAAGCAGACAAAAAAGCTCAATAATAGCTGCACAAACAAGGAAATTAATTTTAAATACGTAGAAAGTGTAAAAAGGAGTCTAGCATACTTTTTTGTGCATAAATATAAATGAGCAGGAAAACTGGGGAAATTTTATTCCTAGAAAGAGAATTTTGAAAAAGCATAACCTGCAGCAAATTTTGGCTCTTCAGCAGCCTTCCATTACTTCTGACTCTGAGCAAGTTTGTCCAGTTCCAACCATTTCTTCAGATGCTCCAACAATTTGCCACCTAAAGTGACATCAAAATAATTGGTGAAAAGTTCAAGTAGGCGTGCCAGGCATTGCAGAAGAGGCATGCTGAGATTTTTGGTGCGTACCAAATTTACAAGGATAGGTCTAAGGCTGCTCTGTGGAAACTCTTTGGGCATCTTCTGTTGAACCAGCAAAAAATAAGTGTATAAATAGTCGTAGATCAAAAATTGCATCCTAGCACCTCAGCATTTGACTCAATTTCAGGTGCATGTATCCCCCTGCTCAAAGAAATAGATTCACATAGCATGAAATAGACAGATTATCTCATTAACCAAATAGACAGATTCAAATAGATGTGTCTGACTTGATCCAATTATTAATGCATGAAATCTCATTAACCACAACAACTTTAATAAGATAAGATCTTGAGATGATATAAAGAAAACAAGAACGCCACTCAACACACACACAAAAAAAAAGGAAGAAGAAGAGAGAGAGAGAGTGAAACAGGGGAGAGCCTAATCATAATATTCTCTATCTAGAGTATTATCTTTTAACTCAAGGAATTGGGTCTTCAAATGGGGAAAGACCTGAGGTATTGCAGCAACCATCAAAGGTAACTCTCTTTCCCTATATAATATACCACACATAATATACCACAAAGAGTTATAAAAAATTAAAAATAGAAAGTACTGTTATTTTATTTGTTAAAACGAAACAAAAATGTATTTACCTCTTTGTTGGTGAGAAGGAGTTAAGGAGAGCCCAAGGCATGCAAAGAATGTGAGGTTACCCCAATGTTGAATAGTATATGAAGGTAAAGCCCAACAGCAGATGTAATCAGTGCATCGCATAGAGTCAAGTACACCTGCAAATTGAAAACATTTATAAAAAAAAAAAAAAAAAAAAAAAACAACACACTATGAAACAAAGAATAACCAAAGTGGATAAGTTATTAAAGGATCAAAGACGAAATCCTAATAAGCATTAATTTCCAACTCAAATGTTGCAAATCAAGAAAATAAAAGGAAGACGGAAAATTATATAGATAAATCCGTCCTAATACCAGAGATAAAATCATAAAAGGCGTTGAAATCACATAAAAAATGATCTGTAATAATTATCCTCAACACCGAAAAAGAAAGATTAAATCCAAAAGATCATCAAGATCATATCCAAAACCCTGAATTATTAAAAAAAATCACCGATGAAAACCTAAAGAGCATTAGTTGCCTAATCAAAACACCAAAAGCTAAATATCAAGAAAACAAAAGGAGAGAGAACAATTGAATAGATAAACCCGTCTTAGATTCAAAGATAATTTCAAAATAAGCACCAGAACCATATGCAGCAATTTCTATTCGCAAAACCAAAGAAAAATAAAATCAAAGAGACCAACAACAAGAGAATATCCTAAACTCAAAAGACAATCCGATTACATAATTTGGGGGAAACATACCCGTTTGACATGAGATCGAACGTTCGGAGAAACCTCACGGAAATTCTTGAGAGCTTCATATATAATTCCAGTTGCTGCTTCATACGGCATTGACGGAAGACGAGAATACTTCCATTGTTCGTTGAGGGAGAAATGAGAGAAATTGCAAACCCTAAAACCGAAAGAAACCGTCTAAGAGGTAATTTTGTTTGGGGAGAGAGATCGAAATTAAAAGAGGGCAACGCTGATGCAACATGTACCCAACCGTTTGGTTTTTGTAATGTTCGAAGAGAGGGAAAAGATTTTACTTGTGAGTGAAAGGGTAATGATTTAGTCCACCCGTGCTTATTTTAACAATTTTGATCCTGTAATCCTATTGGCTATTTGACTGATAAGCGGGTGAGAAGAAACCAATCAGGAAAAAGAAGAGCAAGACAATAAAGGGAAAAAAAAATACAGGCCATAACAAAAAAAAGGCCCAAACACAAATCAGAAACCCATTCAAGTCCAACAACATGAATATTCAATATTCTGCATTTAGTGGATTGGGTCACAACTCACAAGACAAGAGTCCTCAAAGATAAAAGTTCGTGTTATTATGCCAACATGGGTTTGGATCAAAGTTCGTGTTATTATGTTAACATGGGTTTGGATCAAGTGGTAAGCGACTTGTTCGACCTTAAGCAGGTCTCGAATTCCAGTCCTTACATATGCAACCGCCCCTGTTGGTAGACTCACCCACCAAACTCAGATGCACGACCTGGGTCGAATCCGGAATCAGAACAAAGCTCTGGTTTCCAATAGAAAATTTGTAAAGTTTTGTGGCAAAAAAAAAAAAGGGTCACATTCTCCTAGCAATTCAGAGAAAGATGCATGGTTGCCTACCCACCCAAATATTGCCTTCCATGCATGGGTTTTGGAACCGGGCCGGCACTAGAACCGATGATGGTTCCGGTCGGCGGTTTGATCGGTCCGACCGGTTCAATCGCCGGTCCGGTCTGATAAGGCATTTTATAGAAATTTTTGGCATTTTACCTTTTAAATATTATACAAGGTATATATATATCATATAAAAGCATTTGGTGCAGTGGTTTAAGTGTTTTTTGCTACCCACAAGGTTGTGGGTTCAAAACTCACCACCTTCATAAATACCAAACCGGTTCTATCCGGTCAGAACCCGATCCAATCGCTGGTCCAATCGGATTTTACCCGGTTGTTGACCATGTTGACTAACCACAGTTCCCGCACCTTTATATACATATCATATAAAAAAGTCAACGGAAATTTTACATATGTGATCATTATTCAAGAGAGTTGGCCTGTCCTTTTTCGTTTACTTGAAGATTCCTTTATATTCATTGTTATTACAAAAATTCCTTTTTGACTTATTAATCTCATGCTGGCAAACGGTGTTCATGTAAATGCAATCCTTTAGCAGCATCTTTTAAGCTGTTAATTTGCAGCAAATTGGGGCCAAGGGAAATTGACGAACGATGTTTCAATTCAGTCCAAGACAATCTATATTCTATAGCTAGCAGACCAATCAGTGTGAAGTTAACATGCAATTGTGGATCAAATTTTCAAAATTTAATTATACAGTTTCTCTTTCACCAAACAAATAATTTACAGATCCCTGAAATTCAACGAAAACGGCTATGGAGTTTTTCAAACCAACTTATTACTTAACTTTGGGCACTAAATTTGATTTTTAATGTATTTTTTTCTTGCTAGAAAATAAGAGGAAACGGATGATTGACATAAAGTTGGCAAATGGCAAGAAAAACTGCTGCATACAATTAGGAGAAATCATTGTAACAAATAGCACTATAGAGTATAGACAGAGACATGAAGGTCATCAAGTTCTGTAAATCTGACAATTAATGGCAAAAGCACCCTCTAATCTTGTTTCCCACGTTATCCAGCATGCGAAAATAGGCTAATCTCCATGATCTCTTAAACAGCAAAGACCCTGCAACACTCCAAAATGCAATGACAAATCCCAATGCCATACTCACGAAGAACCAAAGCCAATCCACTTCAAATCCATCTTCTTCTCCTTCTCTGTTTTCATCAGCACCAGGTATGACACCATTGATGCTGCTGCAGTTATCCCTGAGTGGAAGTCCACAAAGATCGTTGCCAGCAAAGTTGGATGGATCAAAACTCTGGAGTTGAGTGCTCAATGGGATTTTTCCTGTCAAATTGTTGTAAGCCACATTCAAGTAACTCAAGAATGTCAAATTCGATATGCTTGGAGGAATTTCACCCGAGAGATGGTTATAAGAAAAATCTGCGGATTCTAATGACCCCATATTGCCAATGGTCTTAGGAATCCTTCCTGTCAAACGGTTTGTAGACAGGTTAAGTGACCTCAACCCCAAAAGATTTGTGATTTCTTCTGGAATTTCACCTGATAAATTGTTGTCAGCAAGGTCTATATTTGTTACAAGTCGAAGGGTGTTGCTGTATTCAAGCAATATTCCCTTGATCACCACTAATGTTGTCTCGATGGAGCTTTTGAAATGACCAAAGGCATAGGAAATTGGGACACTCGAGTTTCGTTTACTTGCCATGGCACTGAAATTAGTGAAACATTTGGGAATATTTCCTGACAGATTGTTATGTGCCAAGTCCAAAATTGTAAGATAATTAAGAGAGCAGAGAGTTGTAGGAATGTCACCTTCAAAATGATTTGAACGAAGGCTAATAATCATGATATTTGACAGCTTTTCACCAATCCAACTAGGTAAACTCCCTTCCAACTTATTCTCACTCAAGTCAAGAGCCAATAATGAGGAACAATTTTGCAGCGACTGTGGCAAAACTCCTGAAAGATTGTTCTTGCGTAGGTGTAAAGATTGAAGAAGGGTTAAAGAACCCATGGAGCTTGGAATGCTACCACTTAGATTATTGTTCTTCAAATTTATGGAAAACAGACTTTGCCAACTCATCCAACAGTCTGGGATTTGTCCTGAGAGATGATTCTCTGACAAACGAAGATTTCCCAAGTTCTTTGGTTCCTCCAATTTGCAACACAAGAAAGGAGAAATGGAACCTGAAAATGAATTGTTTGAAAGATCTAGTGTATCAACATTGGAGGGAAGACAGGGCAAAGAACCCTCGAAAGAATTAGAATTCAGATCAATAGATGAAGTGTAACCAAGTGGAGGAATTGTGTCAAGTGTTCCTGGAACTTTCCCCTGGATTTGGTTGTGAGAAAGATTCATATAAAAGAATTGAGAAGACAGATTCCAAAACCAGTCAGGAATTGTGTCTACGATTCCTGCAGAAGACATGTCCATAAACACAAAATCCTTTTGGAAACGAAGCCAATGGGGAAAGCTCGGGCCTAAATTCCATGATGACAGAGCTATAACCCCAAGTTGAAAAGGAGGAATCCAATTCGGACTCACCTTCAAACTCAATCGATTTCCTGAAGCCTGAAGTAATCTCAATCTCGTCACATTAGAAAAATGAACCTCAGAAACAACACCCTCTAGCAAGTTTTCACCAATCCATAGAATTTTCAATTCCCTAAGCTGTCCAAGCCAATCCGGAAAAGTCCCGTTGAATTGATTCTCTGACAGGTCTACAGCTTCCAAGGATGTAAGTGATGTTAATGATTCTGGAATTGGACCAGAAATAGAGTTCCTTGGCATGTAAATGTTACGTAACTTTTTGAACTGACCGAGTTGATTTGTCAGAGGACCAATAAGTAGACATTTAGACAGAAACAAGGACTCAAGTGAATCAGACAGACATCCTGAAAGAGATTCCAAGACTTCAGAGACGTTTTTGCTCAATTTTAGGCCATCTAAAACGAGACTTCTCAAGCTGCAAAGGCTTCCCAAGGATCTTAATGGTGCTCCTGTAAAATTATTGTATGAAAAGTCGAGGCTATAGGCTGAAGTTAAGTTTCCAACATTTTCTGAGATTGTGCCTTGCAAGTTATTGGATGCAAGATTGAGGTACTGAAGTTGGTTCAAACTGTATAGCCAATTTGGTATTGAAGAATTGAACTGGTTTTTTGCTAGGCTGAGATAACTAAGAGAAGTCATGTTTCTTAGGCCATCAGGGAAAGGACCCTGAAGTCTATTATGACTGATATCAAGAGAAACCAGGGAATTAAGGCCAAAAATCCAGCTGAAAAGGAAAGAGTTGGTAAATTGATTGTAGGAAAGGTCTAGAGTGCCCAGAGATGAAAAATTGAGATTTCTTGGTGGAGGGATTGGATCAAGTTGGCAGTATGAAAGGCGTAAGACAGTCAAGGAAGGAAGGGAATTCGTCACCTGTAACCAATCAGAGGACTGGCTGAGAGTTATGCCACTCAAATCAAGAAGTTGCAGCTGCTCAAGACTGGTAACCCAATGAAGATTATCTGCATACAGAAAACCAGATAAAATATCATGGAGATCAAGATACTGCAGATTTGTGAGGTTCCCAAGTTGAGAAGGAATCAGCCCTTCAAATCCAGCAGTAGAGAGGTTGAGAAATCTTAGATTCTGCAAGGAACCAAGGAATCCAGGAATCTGTCCTCCAAAATTGTTGCCACTCAAGTCTAAGTACTCCAAATGCTTCAAATCAAGCAAAGAAGAATTAATCTTACCACTCAATCTAGATCCCTCAAAAGCCTTGCCTGGAATGATAACATCATCATTAGGATCATTGAGATTTCCAAGGTGAAGCTCAATGACATGACTAGTTAAGTTGTCACATACGACTCCGGTCCAGTCACAACAGTTTCTTCCATTGTTCCATGAGACAAGCCGGTCTGAAGTATCCACCAGGTCTTGTTTGAACCTGAGAAGAGCTTGGCTCTCACTTTCAAGGCAAGAAATTGCATTGCAACAGCTAGTAATAACTAGAACACTAAGACAAAGCAACTCTAAGATTACAATGGTTCCAACTTTCTTGGAACAGTCCATGATCATGCAAAAATTGATGTAGAAAAATGAAGAAAGTGGAGTTTGGTGAAATGGGTGCAGTAAGGAAGAGTACAGTATGATACTTTCATCCTCTAGTTTTAAATTGTTTTACCTAGGCTATATATGTAATATGTAAAATTTGATTTGGTCAAAACTCATACCGTGTGAAAAGTGGAAAATACATTACCTAAACTCCCATAGGCCATAGCTTGATTTAAATTTTCAAAGTGGGGGACATGAACAACCATCTAATTCAATGTAATTTCCCTTTTGATTTTTCATCTATAACATATTTACTCTAAAATTTTTCCTTTTCTCTAGGAACCTTTTTTTTTTCCATGAAAATGTTCTTGGGAAGCAAGACATAGTCATAGGCTGCAATTTTCCTGGCGTCTCTAGCTTATATATCATCAAAAATTCTTTTAATAGTATTTGATTTAAGAACTTGGGTTACCTTGAGAGATACTTAAGTAGTTTAAAAGTCCCTCTTGCAATTTATATATATATTTTGATTGGTATGATTACCTAGTCCTCATCAAAATTCTTCCTGGTTTCTAAATCATGACTAATGCTTACAAAGAAGCCAAACCTAAGCCTAGAAAATGCTAATATAATAGTATTTATGAGGGAAATAATCCTTCCAAGATGTGCCACATTTTGAAGATTTTGATTATTTAATAGAGACGTATAGTCCTCAAGTTGACTAAATATACCGAAGACTAATGCTATCCAACAAACTGTAGATGCTAATGGAAGTCGTTTTCATAGAATTTTTTATTTTTAGGAAATAGACTTCTTTTTGTGTTGTGGGGTTGAATGTATGTGTGGTGAGTGTGCTATTGTTCTATTGAGACTTGAGAGTTAGTCAACGAGACAATCTCTCAAAAATTTCCCATCCTAAGCCATCTCTAGAAGAATGTAATAAAGCCGGATCAATTTCTTATACCATATATAATTTATCGTCACTTAGATTAATTCAAGCATTATATATTAGGTTCGAGACGAGATATGAGTAAAATAAGAAGCCTTATTTCCATCTTCTACCTTAAAAATAAAATATGTACAAAGGATTACCTAATAGAACAATTATTACAAAAGAAATATAACAATTGAACAAAATTCTAGCAAAGCATTGCGCCAATAATAGGTACATGCTTCCCGAAGTCTTATGGTCTGAGTTTCGAATCTCATTGCAAGTAACTTCATATGAGCTTTGTGTCCTTTTATATAAGCTTTGTGGGCTTGTTACTTGTACCTGTATTAAAATAGTGATTTGTTTTTATGATTTCTCAATTTTGACGTTTGAAGTTTTTTTTTTTTTCTTTAGAAGAAAAAAATCTAGCAATATCAATTGAATTGAATTTGTGCTCGACACCGTCCAACAAGCGAAAATAAGCAAACCGCCAAGGCTTGAACAACAAAGGATCCATGACAACCCAAAAGCCCACGACAAATCCCAAGCCCATATATACTTACATAAAAAACCAAAACCAAAGCTCAGGATTCCTAGTCCTAAAAGACTTTGGAATTTTGAACTAACCCATTAATTAGCCGTTAGAAGAAATCTGAAATCCTACATAAAGCAGGATTTCGCCTTTCGAGTATTATAAATAGGAAAGAGTGCTTCATAACTTCTACTGCTTTTTTCCTCCACTTCTTGTTTCCTCTTGTTGATCTTTTCCTTGTTCCCTTGTTCTGTAAGTTGACATCGACAACTCTGCTGCTGAATCCAAAACCCCCAAATCTCTGCTGCTTCCATGGATTCTACTTCTCTTGAAACCCTTCAGCATTCTTTTGGAAATCTTCGCATGAATCATGGCAACGTTGAGATTAATGGCAACATGCCTTCTTCTTCTTCTTCTTTGCCACTGAATGGATCTTTAACAGGCGTCTTGCCAAGTCTTGAATCGAGTGACAGAGTTAGTGACAGTCTTTTCCCTTCTTTTGATTTTACTGAAATCCTGAGAGGGGGGTATGGTTTCGGAGAACCCGACCCATATTTCCTGGCACCACCGACATGGAAGGATCCCCTGCAAAATCATGTTAGCTTTTTCAGCGAAAACCCTTTCCTGCATCCTTATCCCGAAGCCATTGCAGACACTGCAAATCATTTAGGGAATGGTTTCAACATGGGTTATGATGAGAGTTTTGTCGGTTTCTTGCAAAGCAATAGAGATAAGATCATTACTCTGGCCATGTTGGAAGACTGCTCAAAACATCTCCAGGCTTTGATATTGATGAATGACCCAAGAATTACAAAACTGATATTTGAAGGGGTTATTGATAACATATTCCAGCTGATGACTAGCCAATACGGACGCTACCTGTTTCAAAAGCTTGTTGAGTTGAAAGACGAAGACATGTTGCAGAGGATTGTGGAGAAACTAACTTTATCAGACAGAAACATCATATATAATGCATCGATTGATAGGTATGGGAGTTATTCAGTTAAGAAGTTGATCAAGGTCCTTCAGAAGTCACCATTGGTAAACGAGGTTGTGAAAGCTTTGGCCAACAGTTTCTGGGACTTGATGATCAATCAAACAGGACAATATGTTATATTGGAGTGCCTAGACATTTTGGATTCTCAGAGGAATGACTTGCTTTATGTTGAAGCCATTGATAAATGTCTGAAACTAGCCACAGAAGAGAGAGGATGTGGAGCCCTAAATAGTTTCATTGAACGAATCAAAGGCCCCCGAAGAGATCAACTCTTGGAACAGATCTGTGAGCAAGTGGTGTTCCTTTCACAACATCCTCTAGGCAACTTTGTGGTGCAGTGCGTCCTTGGACTCCAAAATCCTGCCTTCATTCAGAAAATTTGCTATCAACTGAGAGGTTATTATGTAAAACTATCAATGCAGAAAGCAGGAAGTCACCTGGTAGAAAAATGCTTGAAATCTCCAGGGCTGGTTCATGTGGTTCAAGAATTTCTTCAAAGCAATCAACTTGTTCAACTTGCCAAGGATCGATATGGAAACTATGTTCTCCAAACTGCTTTAAAAGAGGTGAAGAAAGCGTCTGGTGCACTTCATGAAAGCCTTGTTATGAAACTCCGGTCATGTCATAATCTGAGAGATCTAAATTATGGGTATGGAAGAAATATCCTCTCATTGATGGCAGCTCCAATCGTCCCTTTAAACAGAGCTTGATAGAAGATCTGGGTACTGTGTTTAGTATCTTCTTGCAATACTATGGTAATGTTATATGGTCAATGTTTCTTAGTACAGTATCAACTGTAAGCTATAAAGTCTGTTTTTGACTGTTTTGTTATCAAACATAATGAAATCATAATATTTGCCTTAATACTTTCTTTTTTTCATACAAATCTACTCTTCAATTCTACTAGGAAAAACTAACCAAATGGACATGCTTTAAAAACAAACCAAATAGCCATATAGTGGAAAGAAACAAAATAAAATGCATCCAGAGAAAGAAACAAAATAGAAAGAACAAGAAAAAGAAAACAGGCCAATAATCAGCCACCTCAACCTCAGTGAGGTTATAAAATTAATAGCAGCATAACTTGAGGAATTGAATCAGTTAAAGTATAAACAGCAAAGTGAGTATGCAACAGTTTTATATGTAATATAGAGAAGAGTGCATGATTCCTTAAAAACATGGAATATATAACACATTTTTTAATGTAGTTTGTAGCTACCAACATGTTGCCAGAAATACCCTTGTGAGAACTATTACTATCTAACTAATTTAAGAATTCCAAGCATTGTCTTGGCTCAAGAATCCATGTCAAATACTCACCTCAACATCTGCAGTACTTTGCTCTTGCTTAGGACCTGTGAAGCAGGGTGGATATCCAAGTTGCAACACAATATATAGTAGTAAATGTTTAGGTTAAAGATTTGCCGAAACCTGTAACAAACATGTAATGACCATATTATGCTCAACAGAATTCGAATTCATTTTATATTATTTTTGTGGAAAATATGGTCCAAAAGCAAATTTAAAGGAGGTCTTTCTTTGGGTTATTTATGATACCAGTAGATTAATTTGCAACCATAAACCTCACAATATTTGCTTTAAGACTCTCGACAATTCAATATCTAAGGGTCAAACTCTTTTAATAATTTTTGTTCTAGCTATAGCCATGTTAGTGTCTGCACAACTTTTAGCTTAGGTGATCCAAATGTTTATCATTTCTAACATGAAAAACTTCCCCAAAAGACTTTGAGACCTAACATAAACATGTAATAAAACAGCAGTAATACCTAAGGACTTCAAGCTGCAATGATAAACAAACATAAATCATCCGTCCTGTTGCTCCTGCAAATATGCCCTGTTAAGCCCTTGCTCTGCTCCCACCGCCAGTCTGCCAGAATAGTACCAGTAATAGATAGAAGACATAGGCAGAAAATGATAGATAGAAACTTATTATTAGAACGATTCTCAATACAGAAAAAACCAAAAGGGAAAAGGGAATAGAGAAACCTTTGATCAATCATCCTGAACACAATCGCTTTGATGCAAATTTGATCCTTATAGAGCCTTCAGAAACCTATAAATTATATGCAGTAAAATTTAACCAAAACATTATCTCATCCAATGTTTCCCCTAGTAGGGGCCATGAATAACCCTACAAAGAGATCGCTGTTCATGGCAATTCACAAAATAAGGAGATTACAAAAATCTGCCTGACTTATGAATTGCCATGAACACGATCCATTTGTTAGAAGTCCTGAGACAGGAAAGAGATATATCAGAGTGCTGAAATTTTACATTTTTTTGTGGCA
Organism: Corchorus olitorius; assembly: GCA_001974825.2. Classification (NCBI taxonomy): domain Eukaryota; kingdom Viridiplantae; phylum Streptophyta; class Magnoliopsida; order Malvales; family Malvaceae; genus Corchorus; species Corchorus olitorius. The sequence continues at coordinate 15,281 of AWUE01023881.1, forward strand.
TAAAACAACTACACAAAGAGATCATTGTTCATGGCATATCATCAACAAGGAAGGAGAGAAAGAGGAGCTTGGGCTTACTGATGAGATGCCATGAACACGAGCCCTTTATGTTGTTTTTCATTAAGGCTAGAAGAAAAGATGTGAAACCCCAGAGTGCCAATCTGCTGGTATTTATAGCACTCTTTCAAGGCTACCAAACCCCCATTGCAAATTTTGGAATTGAACGCGTAATTTTGTATTTTTGGAAAGCATTGAAAACCTTTACCAAATGTTTCTTGAAGCATTTAATTCATGCATGCATGGTATTTAAAAATGAGATTTATTTGCCTATTCTTGCCTTTCTCTAATAACTTCAGGCTATGATTGCCAAAAGGAGAAAATCAATAAATTAGCGGCCTCTTTAGCGAATATGGGCCCAAAAGCCCACAGCCCGCACGTTTGGGATAATTAAGAGAGGAGGCCCAGAAGAAAATGAAAGCGAGTCATCACTTGCCCATTGCTTCTACAAATTACAAATCCTTAGAAGAATATGCATGCTCTGTGTTCATGGAATTGATGTATCCTTACACTGATAAAAGGAAAATACTTTTTGATCCGTCTGATTTTACCAGCAGTTATCAAATTAATTACGGGTAAATCTCTTGATTTTTAGGGTATTATTGAATATAATTTTATAAATTATGGTAACTTTTTCTAATGCTAGATCGGGACATTTTACGGGTTGATCAAATTATTATAAATCTTGTTATTGAGATACCTATCTTCGTGGAATGGAGGTTTTTGGGGATTTAGTATTCCTTCTAAATTGCTGCCACTAAGGTCCAAGTACCTAAAATATATGCTTAAAATCCAGCAAAGAATGGTTCATATTTGCCACCAAAAAAACCTTTGAATTGGAAACGTAAAATCCATATTATAAGGATTTAAGAACATGCCAATATGATGACAAAGTTAAGTTATTATAGACAATGAATGCGACAAGTCTCCCCAAACTAGCCATTATCAAAATTCAGGGATTTAAATATGTGACTATTGACTCGGAGTACCAAAATTTTCATGGGGATTACACTAGTAAATGAAATGAAATGAAACTCAAGTCTGGTTGAAGTGTCATGATATAATCATATAGGAGTATCATATAGAAGTATCATATAGGAGTATATACTCTCTCCCTTTCTCATTAAGTGCCACATTGATTTGTGCACCGGAATTAAGGAAAACACTTGATCAATTGAGTGACTTGAGAACCCAAATATTCCATGAAATGATGCTTCAAGCTTCTTGAGGTTTTTATTTCCTCATCTCTTCTTCTTTTTGCAGGGTTGGCATCTTTTTTCTTGCATATCAATAAAAAAATAAATTCTCTTAAAATTCTCTTATATAAAGAAAAAAAGTTATACGATGAATTAAAATAAAAAAAAAAAGAGAGAGAAAAGAAAAAAGGCAAGTAGGCAACTACAGTCTACAACCTTCACTACCGGTGTGGAGGTGTAGGCCTATTTTCAAGTGTTTGATGATGGGCTTTTTTGGATGTTACCGTTAACCTCACTCTGTTCTTAATAGAAGTTATAATCTTGAATAAACCCATTAAATAGGAAACATTGCTTCACAGATCGTTTGTTGATTTCCTAACTTCTTCTTTAACCTCTTCTTGTTCTGTAAGCGGGCATCGAGAACTCTGCTGCAGTTTCCAAAACCCCCAACTCTACCGCTCACATGGATTCTGCTTCTCTCGAACCCCTTCAGCATTCTTTTGGAAATCTTCGCGTGAATAATGCCAACGTTGACATCAATGGCAACGGGCGTTCTTCTTCTTTGACATGGAATGGTTCTTCAACAGGAGTCTTGCCTAGTCTTGACTCGACTGACAGGGTTAGTACTCTGGGTTCTTCTTCAAATACAGCAAGTCTTTTGCCTTCTTTTAATTTTGCTCAAACCCTTATGGGTGGGTATGGTTTAGGAGAACCCGACCCATATTTCTTGGCACCACCAACATGGAACGATCCCATGCAAAATCATTTTAGCTTCTTCAGCATAGAAAACCCTTTTCTGCATCCTTATCCTGAAGCCATTGCAGCCGGTGAAAATCTTTTGAAGAATGGTTACATGGGTAATGTTGAGAGTTGTGTCAGTTTCTTGCAAGGCAAGATAGAATTATTGAACTGGCCATTTTAGAAGAAAGCTCAAAACATCTCCAGGCTTTGATATTGATGAAGGACCCAAGAATTACAAAGCTGATATTTGAAGGGGTTATTGATAACATATTCCAGTTGATGATTAGCCAATATGGGCGCTACCTGTTTCAGAAGATTCTTGAGTTAAAAGATGAAGACATGTTGCAGAGGATTGTGGAGAAACTAACGTTATCAGACAGAAACATCATTTATAATGCATCAATTGATAGGTATGGGAGTTATTCAGTAAAGAAGTTGATCAAAGTTCTTCAGAAGTCACCATTGGTAAGCGAGATTGTGAAATCTTTGGCCAGCAGTTTCTGGGACCTGATGATCAATCAAACAGGACACTATGCCATAATGGAGTGCCTAGACATTTTGGATTCTCAGAGGAATGACTTGCTTTATGTTGAAGCCATTGATAAATGGCTGAAACTAGCCACGGATGAGAGGGGATTTGTAGCCCTAAACAATTTCATTGTACGAATCAAAGGCTCCCGAAGAGATCAACTCTTGGAACAGATATGTGAGCAAGTGGTGTTCCTTTCACAACATCCGGATGGCCATTTTGTGGTGCAGTGCGTCCTTGGACTCCAAATTCCTGCCTTCATTCAGAAAATTTGCTATGAACTGAGAGGCTATTATGTAAAACTATCAATGCAGAAAGGAGGGAGTCACCTGGTAGAAAAATGCTTGAAATCTTCAGGGCTGGTTCATGTGGTTCAAGAATTTCTTCAAAGTAATCAACTTGTTCAACTTGCCAGGAATCAATATGGGAACTATGTCCTCCAAACTGCTTTAAAAGAGGCGATGAAAACGTCTGGTCCACTTCATGAAAGTCTTGTTATGAAACTCCGGTCATGTGAAAATCTAAGAGAACTGAATCATGGGTATGGAAGACATATCCTCTCATTGATAGCAACTCCAATCCTCCCTTTAAACAAAGCTTAATACATGATGATCTGGGTTCTATGTAGTATCTTCTTCCAGTATACATGATGATATGGTCATTGTCAAGTTGAAGGAATTGTTAGTACAGTATCAACTGTTAGGCTAGCTAACTAGTCACTGTTTTTGATTGTTCTGTTATCAAACATAATGAAATTAACAGGTTTGCCTATCACTTTCTATTTCTCTATACTTTTTTCTTCATTCTGTTTCTCTATATTGAATGTTTATGATGATTGATGAACACTCTATACATGCATTAGCCTATATTTTCCTGAGAAATCTTCAATTTCACTGGGAAAACAAACCAAGTAGACATAAATGCGCCAGCATATGCATAATCAAATTTGAGAAATTTCCAAATTTGCCACCCCCTGCTTAACCTTACCATTTACTACAAACAGAACATAGACACCAGGTGACCAGCGCTTAAAATGGAAAAGTATATGTGTTTAGGGAATAGACAGGGTGGTTATACTCTGGGTCTGGGCTTCTAAGTTAGTAGATTTTAACAGCGGTAGTTCAGGACTGAAGAATGTGAACAAGTCCTATTGACAGAAACACCCATGTAAGAACAACTTCTATCTATCAAATTCTAAAAAATCCCAAACATTGTCTTGGCTCAAGAATCCATGTCAAGTATGTACCTCAACATTTTGAGGTGGATTGCTTTCTGAACATAGCTGGATATCCAATTAGCAACAGTGAAGGTTCAGGCTTAACTATAAACAGAACCTGAGAATAAACAAAGGAAGAAAGTAATAATTCTTCATTAAGAATCAAGCAGGGAGATACAGGCTGATCTCTTGTATTTAAAGTAATAATTCTTCATTAACAATCAAGCTCTCTCTTGTCTCAGAGCTTCTCTATGGGACAATTGAGACCTAAACAAACCTTCTCAACTTTTGCTTTCCAGAAAACACTATGAGACCTGAATTTTTAACACATTGACAGGAGAAAGCTAAGGGAAAAGGACACAAATAAACATGGGAAACAACAAATATATATAAGTATTAATATGATAAAATCATCAGCTTGCATACTGGCTTATAAAATATCAACAAAAGGATTGTTGTTCAAGGTGATTTATCAACATAAAAACAATTGATCAATCACCCTGAACACCATCGCTTTGATGAAAATTTGAGCATTACAGGCCTATAAATGCAGAATTTTGGGTAGCAAATGGTAAAATCCCAAAACCCAACTGCACCCAAATCCAAAGCAAGAAAATATTAAAGAAATATAAAAGAAATGTGGATTACTAAACAAATAAGTTGTGTGTTGATGAAAACCATCTCTCAAAATCTTATTTATGGGCCAAATGACCTAGAGATCAATGGCCACAAATTGGTAATTGGTGACCAAGAAAAATCAATGGCTAAGATTGTTCACCTTGATGGCTAAGAACTTCCTTGGAGGCCAAAAACTTCTTCAAGAAGTTGTGGCAATCTTAGCCACATCTGTTACACGCCCATTATCCAGCCCATTTACTTATGCAGTTGTTTAAATTTTTGTTAATCAGTTTTATTCCTCAAATTCCTTGTAATTAGGATTATGACTGTCTCTGTGAAATGAAAAATTAACCAGAATTATAAATTGAAACTATTCTATTTTTCCTCTCAATCTAAATTCTTCTTCTGTGGTTCCTCTCTTCCATTTTGACGTTATCAGCATCATACAAAATAATATCAAATCAAGTCTTGCAATAACCCTACAAAGAGATCGCTGTTCATGGCAATTCACAAAATGAAGAGATAACAAATAATCTCCTTGACTTATGAATCGCCATGAACACGATCCGTTTGTTAGAAGTCCTAAGACAGGAAAGAGATATATTAATTTTAGTGCTGAAATTTTACATTTTTTGTGGTATAAAACAACTAGACAAAGAGATCGTTGTTCATGGCATATCATCAACAAGAAAGGAGAGAAAGAGGAGCTTGGGCTTACTGATGAGATGCCATGAACACGAGCCCTTTATGTTGCTTTGCATTAAGGCAAGTAAGAAAGATGTGAAATCCCAGACTGCCAATCTGCTGGTATTTATAGCACTCTTTCAAGGCTACCAAACCCCCATTGCAAATTTTGGAATTAAACGCGTGATCTTGTATTTTTGGAAAGCATTTGAATTCCATTTCCTAACGTTCCTTGATTTAGCTTTGAAATTTGGACAACGCGATTTTCGTATCAGGCATTCATGGTATTTGAGATTTCTTTCCCATTCTTGCCTTTTTCTAACAATTATTGCCTATGATTGCCAAAAGTGAACATCAAATTAATACCAAACTCACACGCTTTTTTCTGCCACCACCGTCTCTCACACATTTAGCGGCCTCTACAACGGCCATGCGAAGACCATAAGTGGGAAACAAATTTGTATTTGTATAATCTATCAATAATCACAACATTTTTGTGTCAACTCTCAAGTTAGGCTATTATTTTCCTTGAAATTTAGAACCATTTTGCTTCTATTTTCTTTTTGGGTACATATATATTATCTTTGTCTTTTTGGTACACATATTTTCATTAAAGAAAAATTTCACTTCTTTAAACCGCAAATCTTTTCTATATAATTGTTTTACATAAAAATTGTGTCAAAACCAATTAGTCGCGTTGCATATAAAATATAAGAATCTAAGTTTGTTAATCTTCTATATTTGTAATCTAGTTTTAAAATTTTGTAATCTTTTAGTCACATTTTATCAAATATAAGGGAGTAGACCTACTGAAAAAAATAAGATTGTTCTTTTGGCACAAGAAAAAGTTTAAGATTAACTCAGAGCAACGACAACAACAACTGCTTATGACAGTAAATTACTTAAAGATACACAGACCCCATTTGAACCCTTTTCTTTTATGGTAACTCTAAAATGTAAAACATTGACAATGAAAACAACAGGAACATTGACATTGAAAAGTAAGACTCATATGACAGCCATTTGATCCTTCCTAGGCAGAGATCAAATGCAAATTTAAACAGAGCCAGGAATTAATTAAGAAGCCGCCGGTCCAGCATAATGCTGATCTGCCCTGTCTTTCATCTCCCGATACTTGCCAGCCAGCTTCATACGCGCCTGGTCCAACTGATCCGCTCCTGGTGGGTGCTTCCCAGTGGCATACCTACAATCATTCCACATATATGTAATAATTCAAAAACCCAAATGTACTAACCCATTTGCTTTGAAAAGAGATTAATAATGCATACCCATAAATCCATGACAGCACAGAGATAGCGGCGACGCCAAAACCGCCAGAAGCCACGAACCCTGTCACAAGGAGAGCTGCTGCAATGAGAGCAGGGACAAGAACAGGGCTGAAAATGACGAAGAGTGGAGTAGCGATGGTGAGCGCAATGACGGTGCCAGCCAGGGTTAAACCAGAGAGAACTAGAAGAGAGCCCCCAGCAGAGACAGCAGTAGCCGCCTTCACCATCTGGTAAGGCCCTGATTGACTGCTCTGCTGCTGCTGATGGTGTTGTGGTGGGTGCTGCATGTGGTGGTGTTGGCCGTGCTGCTGGTGGTGCTCAGCCATTGATGCAAGAAAATTAAAGAAGATTAATTAATGGAAGGTACTAATTGATGAGAGAAATGTCAAGTATTGAGAATTTGGGATGCAGCTATGAGGTTGAAAGAGAGATGAGTTAAATAGAGGGGAAAAGTGGTGCAACGCGGAAGAAGGGAAGGCACGTGGTGAAGAGCTTACATGCAGGGGCTGCATGTAAGAACATGTCTTAATTTTGAGACACGTAGATTTTTGGTCTGATTTTGAGGTTTGTTGAAGACAAAACAAAAAATTTGTGAGATTTCGAGGATGCTCATTGTCATTTTGTGCCATATTTCCTCATTGCTCAACAGATCAGTTACATTACCCACACTCTAATCGATGTGATAAATTTTACCTACAGATTAATGGTATCTATCTAGTTTGGAACTCACCGATGTGGAGACGTTGATGTAATATATTGCACATTGCTTCAAAGCTTTCATGACAGAAAGATAATATAGCTTTCTGGACAAAAATTACTTACTTTTTGTTCAGTTAATAATTACTACTAGTCAATAAAAATCTTAAAGAGTACTATAAAATATAAGGGTAATTATTTGATATACGGCAATGTAAATTTTGGACTCCACGAGCGGGTTGTGGAGTTGATACATGTCCATTTTCTAAATTAATTAAATTTTAAATATTTCAATCTAAACTTTAGAGGACACATGTCACCTTTCAAGACCCGCTTGTGTAATCTGCTAAAATCCACCGCGAATGTATTCTATAATTTGCCAAAATATAAATACTTAATAGAGAGTGGGGAGTACTATAAATACTCAAGTAATTGGGGTTGGATTTGATCCATTTTAGATGGGTGTGGTGAAACATGAATTGGGCTTTGGAGCACCGTACAAGGCTCAGGCCTTATATAGTCCAATTGAGTTCTAAGCCTTTTAAATTGCCGCAGTGGGTTGGGCCTGGCTTAATTATCAGTTTATTAACTTAATTTTTTAATTTATTGAAACCTGTGCTTATGAATTCTGGTTCTTCATTTCTACAGCTGACCCTGTTTATTGTTTGCGTTTTACCTTACATAAAATAGAAGACTATAGCAAAACTTAATATCTTTTGTTGTAAATTCCAAAAATATTATACTAAAATTAAAAAGAAGAAAATACAAAAATACTTTTTGTTGTGATATTGAGTATTTTATATGTAATTTGTAAACTATAATCAATTTGGTGTTAAAATTAAAACTATTAATTAATTCTACTATCTAGTCTTTTTTTTTATTGGTTTTGAGTTTTGACTACTCATCTTCGAAAGTGAGAAGAAATCAGTTAAATGAAGGTTTACAGCAAAATTGTTAAATTGAGATAGTAGTAACCAGATTCAGACATCAACGTTGAAAATAAGTAAATCAACTTGGTTTACTTGCCATTTTCCTTGCTTTTACATTCGGCACAAAATTCCATCACAACTTGGTTTAATTATATTTTTTCCAGCGCTTTTTTATTTTTTCTTCTTAGGTTTTAAATAATAATAAAAAAAATTAATGTCATGTTGCGAAATTAATCAAATTTTGAAAGCTTACGCTGTTGATTTTTCACTTCAACGAACAGTACTAATCATACCAACTTGATGAAGTACCCTTTACATATTACAGAACAGAGCTTTCAGGTTCATTGAAAAATTCTTTTTAGAAGTCCAGCTTAATTTGTAATTTATTCTTCCCAACTCCAGTTATTATAATTTATACTAATAATTATAATAATCAATAATATTATATGATATATCTAATATCTATATCACTTTGCAATCAGTAACAGCTGATGGATTTGGGAGCCTCCATTTGAAAATTTTCATTCCAAATTCCAAAATTTGCAATGGGGGTTAATTAAAGAGGTCAATTTGGAAAATTGATGACAATATTCTTTGGGATTATTAATTCTTGAAAAGTTATATTTGCGGGGTGTGTGTGAAAGTGAAACCATGATCTATATATATAATTTATTCCTTTCATATTTACTTACCCAGTTTCAGACTTTTCACTTGTAAAGATTCAAGTCAAAATTTTAATATGCTTGTATAAATAAAGAAAATTAATTACTAATATATTTCCCTTGTTTTTCTGATATCACAATTATTATATATATATTGATTTTCACTTATAAATTCCAACAACTACATGTAATTAGATTTTGATATTAGGAAATACGAATATATTTGATATATTTTGGAAGATTGTAGCTAGCTTTGCTCTTTTAATGCGAATTAGGGTTCACGTGAGTACACAGAAAATGAAGATTTTTTTTTTTTTTTGAATAGCTAGGTAGTTCAAATTACGAACAAATTCATGAAAAATGAACTTACCCTTCTTTGAGGTTCTAGAAATTACGAACAATCATTGTGAAAAACATGACTGGATTCTTTTTGAGACAAACCCAAAAATATTCCAATGATTTGAAAGGTATTAAAGTACAAAAATGAAAAATGTGTTCAATGTTATATCAAAAAAAAAAAAATTGTTCAATGCATTATACTATTACTCAATTGTTACCTCCACAATTTGCATATGTAATCCTTCAAAAGCCATCATATTAGTGGTATATATTTAATAATTATTCATGATATCACTGAGACCTTGATCACTATTAATGAAAAGAGGGGATTAAATATATTCTCATGAAAATTCAATCTGTAATTGTAACCTAATAAAAGAAATTACTCACTAAATTACTAATTTGATGAACGTTAGGTCAAAAACCATTGTAAACAAAGAAACATTTATATTTGGTGCAATTAATTAGGTGTGATGCAATCTTGTCTTGTCCTAATTAGGTTAGGCAAAGAGTAAAAATTAATGTGCAGTGCTGGCTAACTCTGTACCAAGCAGAGAGAAAAAACTAAAGCTGGTATTAATTAATGGGTTTATATATAATACACCATTAGTGGAGTTTAGCAGACTGTATAAACGAGTCTTGAAGGGTGACATGTGTCCCTTAGGCATTAGATTGAAATATTTAAAATTTAATTAATTCAGAAAATAAATATGTGTCAACTCCACAACCCGCTTGTGGAGTCCAAAATTTACACCGCCGGTATATCAAATAATTATGTATTTGCTTAATTTGAATAGTCAATGATTAAGTGTCATCCAAATTACTAGGAATCTATACATTATTAGGAATTCCAGGAGTTTAAAGGGTGAGTCAATTAACCTTTTTACTTTTTTCATGGGTTGGGAAGGACTCACTTATTGTCTTCATCTGAGGATTAATATGCCAAATCAAATATTTGGGAAATAATTATAATAATCCCAATTAGGTTAGCATTGACGTTATGCGGTAAGAAACGTGATAAAGGTCTTCCCTTTTGAAGTTTTTTTCCTTTTTTTCCCCTCGTCAAAAAGACATCGAGTGTTCATTGAATCAAGTTACCGAATTAAATATACATTAAATTGCTCCAAATATGCATTACTAGTCCAATTAGAAATTAGAAAAATCCCCTTTCTTTGTTATCCCTACCAAGTTTAATCCATATCGAGAGCATTTAGTTGGGTTGAGTATGTACTTAGAATCTTGATTGCAAGGTTAGGCAAGTAATTAATCTTCTTTCATCCCATCTATTTCAAAATTCGAACTATAAACCTTTTAGAAGTCCCTTGGGTGAAACTAAAATAAGACTAATGTGATTAATATGCTTTAAAACTAGCTAGTTTAAAAGGGATTAAGACTATGCAAAAGTGTGGAATTAAATTAAAATAAAAATAATTGTACGGATTATTGTTTAGCATTCAATAATTTTGCAGAGTTCAAGTTTGGTTTGCTAATTACGTTTGAAAGCAACCATTTTTAGCTCTTTTTTGTCTTAATGATGTACGGATTAGCCACATATCGGTCGGTTGCTTGGTCTCATTCATGCCTTTGATCATTATTGTATATATATTGTCCTTAAGTAGAAAAAAAAAAGTGCATTTGAGAGGAAAAGATTCGAAAATGTGCACAGCATCCATCATTATTGTCAACAAATATATGTCAAAAAAAAATTTTGGTTTTATATCTGAAAAAAAGTACACGTTTTAGTTGAAATTGAACCGATCATTGAAGGGAATGAATGATCGAACCTTAATTTGACCTTTGAATAATTAAATGTTTTAAATGATTTCTTTGATCATATCGTGGTAGCATGGTAGGTAGACTAATTTATAAACATGGAAGATCAATAGGGGAAAATGAGCCTAATTGCTCAAATTGGTCCCTAACATTTAAAAAATATTCAAATAAGGGTTTAATCTTCTAATTTGGTTAATTAAGTCCCTTACACAACAAAAGTTTCAAGTCCCTAATTTGAGTCGGAGACTAATTTGAGCCAATTTTGCAACGTTAGATATGTAATTAAACAGATTAGAAAGTTAGGCCCTTATTTGATCATTTTCACAAATATTAGGGACCAATCTAAACAATTAAAATAGGATAAAGACTAAGGTAAACTTATAATTAATTAAAGCGTTATTCGACCATTTTCCCCTTGAACTATGGTGTTCTGAACATTTTGCCTCATAAACATATATTTTGGACATTTTATCCTGTGAAGTTTTATTTAGGACCATATTGCCCATTTTGACAATATAATTACTCCACTTTGACAAATTTATCATAATTTAATTGCTTCACTTTAGAATTCTTTTCTTTTTCTTTGACTTCACATCAAAATACTTCGATATGGAGTAATTATATTAGAGTAAAGATTTATTGTCAAAGTGGAGTAATTATATTAACAAAAAACATGGTTGCTAAATAAAACAACGTCAAAGACCATTTCCTTAGGTGACTGATTACAAAAAAAAAAGTAACTAATTGTAGTCCACTGTGAAACTGCATATGAAAGGAATAAAATCGGAAAAAAAAAAAAGAATACAGAGAAGAAAAAAAAACCCCATAATATTCGGCTTCAAAAAATAAATAGATTCCAATCACTTGTGTCTGCATTTAACTTCAACAAAATCAGTTGACAATTTTTAAAACTAGGAGATTATACTCTATTTGATACACTGTTTAGGATCATTCTTTGGCAAAGTCTTGCACTCTCACCATTAATATCCTGAAAGCGAGAATGAAATTTTTTTTATACCACATAGTAAATTAGTTCAGTGTCATTAACGACTTTAGGATATTGAATTCAAGATGTTAGATAAAGTGAGACTTATTCATATGAAGTTCTAACATTTTGAATTGAAGTTTTGATATATTGTAATAAGAAATGATAGGTAGGGAGCACATTGTCAGTCAGAATGAAAAAAGAACAAAAATATAATTAATCTCTTCCAATCATTCAGGCTTCTCATCTGTAATCGTTTCACCACCGTTTGATCGTTTCACCATCGTTTTGGGACAAAACGGAGCTTAAGTGTAAACTTCGTTTCAATCGCTGCTCTAATAATCTCATCTGTACAGTACATAATCTAATCTGTACAGTATAATCTCATCTGTACAGTTGCCAAACAGTATCAATCACACCGCTCTACTAAACGAAGCCTCAATTCCTTAGGAGTTATATTTCGGTACTTAGGGCTTTTATTGGGCTAGAAGTCATGAGTCTTTCACCAAATTCTTAGAATAATTAAGTCTAAGTACAGGATCTTCATGTTATCTCATCTTCAAACAAGTAAAAATCATAGCTAATTTTGGATAATGAAATTTTGGTAAAGTCTACTCCATATACGTGTGCATACATGTATTGCTGTACGAATTAACGTTTACAAAGTAACATATTCTATACGTTATTATTATTTGGGCAAGTCACATCAATCCTAAGGTCGGTCAAGAAATCGGAATATAGAGTTAAAATTGTCCCAAATAAAAGTTTGAGGATCAAATTGACACTTTTTTTGATGATTCAAATGCTAAAATGGATATTAAACCAATTTTTATCATAAATATCATGCACACTATTACTAACTATATAATTGCTTTCAAGCCCAGAAGATTATCTGTTCCAATGACTAAAGCTCTCATGAGGTAAGTTTTTCGATTGATTATTAATAAAAATCAAATTCATCATTTTCTTTAAAGAAAATTTCTCCCCACCCCACCCTCTTTTTACCCCAATCAGAATTATTGACCTAAAAAGCACACTTAATTATATAATTGATGACAATAGCAAATGAAATCCAGTGACATCTTGTGGAATAATTGGCTTCTATTAGCGAATTTTCGTGATTTCAAGTTTTCCAACTGCCAATCAACATGTCTATTTATTAGAAATTGATCACATTAAAATAGTTAGGGTTGAGTTTATATGACGGATCATTATTCCACTCTATCAATCTAAAACATGTTAAATCGTGTATTCTTTATTTCTTTTAACCCCTTTTTTTTTAAAAAAAAAATTGCCACACTTCTCTCAATTTCTTTCTCTCACACAACTTTTCTAACATGCTATCAGAGCTCAACTGCTCAAGTTCAAGTCTGTTCCGTTACCTAAGACTCGTTAATCCACCTGTAGGCTAGTCCTGTTTCGGGTGTTTGTCCAAGACTACATGTGAGGAGCTTGTTAGAGTGATAATATTGCATATTGGTTAAGTTTGACATGACTAAATACGTTATATTCAAGCCGGTCCTTTCCATGTTCAAAATTGACTTATACTTTTTCATATAAAAAAAAAAACTAAAAGGGAAATATGCGGCTCGATCCTAATTAGTAATTTGTTATTATAAATGAATAAATTAACCACATGATTAAAGTTGACGATGATAATTGACAAGGTTCACTTTGTGATTCATGTGGTATCAAACTATTTACCTTTTGGTTTGGGCATTTCACACATGTTTGATGAAGAAAAGGCACAAAGCTAGCTTAAAGTGGCTAAGATTTTACTCTTCATTGCCAATTAATGGGCAAATTGTGGTAATGCTCCACTTTATCCACCCAAAAAATATGTAATCCTTTTTCCAAAGATCAATTTCCTTGTTCCTCATTTTGAGTCTTTGACCCACCTCTAAAGCCCAAAGAGATCTATTGGCAAGAAAATGAGTAATAGTACTATTTATTCTACTATCAAAATGGTATTATTATCAAATTATACTATATGAATTGACTTAATAACAATTTTAACATTAATTCTATCATAATAAATGTTTTAAATATTAGTAAAATTTATCAAATAAAATTTATTTTTTTATAAAAATTGTGACTAAAATTATACTACGTCATGTGTTATGTGTACAATATTGGGTAATAAACTTTTTGATGGTGCAAAAAGGATTTTTGTAATAGAATTCCCTACTCTCCCAAAGTTTTTGTTTCGTCTCATTCTCTTCCGACAAAACCAAAAGAACGAAAAAAAGAGCAAAAACAGTGAAAAGTTTTACTCTGTACTAAATTTGATTCTTTCTAGTTTTCTATTCACACTCTCATCGTACAACAAACAAAAACAAGACAAAGACAAAGACAAAGACAAAAGAAGACTTAATTAACCAATAACTGTTCGCCAACTGGCATTAGCCCCATTTGATGACCCAATTGAAACACAGTCAACCCCATGTCTCTCTCCAACTCGGCTTTGTTAGCTGCCAAGCTTTTCCTCCTCTTCGGCGACGAAGAACTACTATTATTGTACAAAGCCGCTGCCGGCGCCTCCTGCTCTCGCCGCTTAGCCGTGACTCTGACCGGCGGAGGCTCATTGTTGCCAATCCTTTGTGGGAAGTTAAGCAACGCCCTGGAGCCACGCATTTTATAAGCCGCTCGATCGTAAGCCAAAGCAGCTTCCTCAGCCGTCTCGTATGTCCCTAGCCAAACTCTGGCGCCATTTTTCGCCGGGTCTCGAATCTCCGCCGCAAACTTCCCCCACGGCCGTTGCCTAACTCCCCTGTAATGCCTCCCTTTTACCTTTTGATTCCCATTTCGAAAACATTTCCCCTGTTTGGTTTCCATTAGAAATGAGCCTCCGTCTTCGGCGGCAGCAGTGCTTATTCCGACGAAAGCATTATTTCCAAATAAGATTTGGGGTTGACTCAAGTACCCCAATGGGTTTACTTCCATGACTGGTGTCAACGCTATATGATGAGGCTCTTCTTCAGGCTCGGGCTTAACGGCGGTTTCCACCGTTGAATCGGACGTCGGAGACCAACCGAAGTTAAGAGCTTCGTGAAGGGAGTTGTAGATGATCATGTCTTCAGAGTCATCAACTTTCAATGGCAAATCACCCCAGGTTTCGCTCAAGCAAGAATTAAGACAGCTAAAGCTTGAACTTTTGGGATTTTGATGAGAAAAACTAAATTGATCACACATACTGACCTCGTTCATCCTTTTCAACTTTTTAATCGGTTTAGATTTTGATGATCAAATATGAAACCAAGCGAAACCAAATGGAACAAACAGAAGAAAGAAATAAAAAAAAATGTAGAAGAAGAAGGAAGATATTATTAATGAACAAAATATAGACAGAGATAGAGCCATAGAGGGTATTTATAGAAGGGAAGAAAAAAAGTAAAGTGAATTAGCAAGTGGGATTAATAAAAATTAAGGGGAAATGGGATTTTTTATTTTTATAAATTAGTTAATTTTTTTTTCTTCTTTTTTGTGGAGTTGCTATGAAATTTCAAGAGCAAGTGGGCAAATTGGATGGGGAGGAAATTGGAAAAAGGCTATAGGGATGAAATTTTGTGTGACACGTGATGGATAAAAGAGAATGATGTATTATTCTTACATCACCCTTGCACAAATTAAATTTTAATGTTACCTGCAGGTCATGTATGTTTGCTAATAAATTAATGATAGCCCAACCAATAGAATCATAGTACCTATTAATTAATTCAAAGACATATAGTTGGATCTTGGGTGGAACCTATGGCCTCATGAAGCAATGTGGATAAGATTGTCTCTATTTTTGTTCTGTTTTCTCTCAATTATGGAGATATATTATTCCATTCTATCTCAATTAAGTTAAGCATACCCCGTATTTGATTTATATCCTTTGGTATTTAAGAGTTTTTTTTTTTTTTTGCCAAGTTTAAGAGTTTTTAACTGTGATAAGTAGAGTTGTCCATGGATTGGATTGGGTCGAGTCATATTCGGGTTGGGTCTAGTCTTAATATTAACGTATTATTGTTGTTTGAGTCCAATCCATTTATTAAATGGGTTTCAAACTTTTGTTCAAATCAAGACTTGTCTAGAATCTTGTCTAATTCTTTTTAATAATTATTTTAAGGATTAAACCAGATTAATTAATTATATAAATTAAATTATAAATCTAAAATATGATATATGGAGTACTACTTATATATATAATATAATTCGATTATAAAAATTATATATTTATTACTCATCTTTTTCTTATTTAAAATACGGTGTAGGTATATATTATATATATAATATATACATTATGTATCAACAAATATAAAATAAAGTTCATAAAAATCAAATAAAAAATAAAATAAAAAAGTATATTTACTTAATTAGGCCGAGCTTGAGCTTTTACTCTTATATACACACAAATCCGATTCATTTAGTAAATGGACTAACTCTTTTGTCCAAACTCATCCAATAGGCTCATAATTCTTGTTATCAGATGGATTTATGACTTGGATGAGTAGTCCAGCCCTTGAATAGCCCTGAATGTCCTTGACTTTAAAAAGTTATCAATAAAATAAAGTATCGGATGATATAACAAGGAGATCTTGATCGTATTTTTTTTGGCCAGATCTTGATCGTATTTGCAAATTAATAATCTGCCAATATTTAATATATTGGATTAAAAAAAAACATAAAGGGTGACTGTAGCCACTTAAAAATGCTTTATGCATATGCATGCTTCATACAAAGAGAATAATATGCTGTTCTTTAATATTGGAGTCTTTGTATTTATTTAACTATTTTTTTATCATTAACTCATGACATTATTAAAGCAGGTATATATTCACCCTTTAAATAATGCATGCCTTCTTAGATTTAGTTATATATATTATATAGAGACAAAGTTTGGCTAGAAGCTGCTTTCCTATGCTTGGTATACAAATTATAGAAAATATTAATGAAAACACAAAAGCAAATTATTAAAACATTAGAACTTGTTCAGCACTTTTGTAAGTTTTTGTTTTCTATCGTCAATTTTTTTATTTTAAAAGTAAAATACATAAAAACACATTTTAATAAGATGTTTTCGTTTTAAGATTTTTTAAAGCTCGTTATAAGAATTTTTTGATTTGATAAACATAATAACTCATGTTTTCTAAACATAAACTATATATTCTATTTGGTGCTCTCCTACAAAGCCTTTTCCGTAGGCCTTAAATTTAGGTTAATCGTCCAAATTAGGTTAGTGGGGGGAACTTTTTATTTTGTTGCATTGAATTTAACATGATTTTATGAAGATTCAAAGACTAATTATCAATTTATCAGTTCCATTTGGGTGGTAGATTAGAGTTTATTTAGTCAGCCTAAACTGTTATTAAGGTAGAAAAGCACACCAAAAGATTAACCAATTAATAACATTATTATTAATCTCAGACTTATGAAAGCAAAAAAAAAAAAATGTAAACGCAGCTAATTAAACAGAGATCCTATTAAATTTTGACAAAATGAAAGAAGTAGGACGTTTTGCAATAGATGCAAAGTCATTTTCATGTACGTTAAAATGCAACTTGTCAAAGGGGAATGAATGTACGTACGTAGCTAAGGCCTAAGGAGTAAGGACAGCCTTCAACATCTGCCCAATCTCTTGACTCTCTTTGCTTCCTAATTGTTTATATTAGTTTTTATATATTAATTAATATTAATTACTGTTTATACCTCAATTTACAATTGAGGGCAAATTGATCTTATCATAATTATAATCAAGATGTGTGGTTATGATTTAATCAAAATTCCTAAAGAAATTAGGTTTCTGCACCACCCTAATTCAAATTGAATTAGGAAAGTCTTGTAAATTAATTGCAAGGGTTGAAATTAATTAATTGCTAATTAAATAATAATTATTTTTTGAATAATTATTATTAAATTTCTAGTGCATGCCGCTGCTACCCAGTTGAGTGGCACACATAATCAAATCAGAAGCAGTTTCCTTTAATATTGCTGCCTGATAAAGAGGCAAACAAGTAAATAAGGAAAATTGCTTACCATCTGACCATGAGATGAAAAATACCTCATGGACATACATAGCAAGGCCTAAGTCGTCTCCCAGTCAGAGGAGGGGCCGCCCTCTGCCCTGCAGAAAGATATTTTTTTCTTCTTGCAGGAAGAAGGCAGAGAGTTAAAGTTTGTCAGCAAGAGAAACATCTATGCACATGAGAGAGGCATGAGATTTTCAACCTCACACCTCCTCCATATAATCGACCTACCACAATGGAGAAAACGCCTAGCCTCCTTCCCACCCCGGGAGTTGAAATTGCAACTTGTATTTTGTTCAATTAAGGACAAAATAATGAAATTGACCAATTGGAGAGACTAGAGGCTGTGATTTCTTCCAAGGAGCATACCATGATGATCCTTGAGCTATGTAGATCATAATGGTAAAATTTCACTTCGTTCTGACATCGGAGTAAAAACTTATGCCCGATTTTCAATTAAGGACATTTTCGGGAGTGAAACCAAATTCACCATGATGAAGAGCTCGAATTAACTTGGGATTTTTTCCATGATCTTATGGAGATAATCTAAGCTTACTGGTGAAATTTTGGTTAAATCCGAGATCGTTTGCAACTTTTGCATTCTTTTCAATTAAGGACATATGGCTTTCTCACCCCGGTTTAAGCCATTTTCTTAATTAATTCTTATTTTCATGATTTAAAGAGCTAAATATGGCCAAGTATGGGTAATTTCATGGCTTTGATGATCAGAGTTCAATTCATGATGTCAATTGGTCACTACTTAGCCAAATTAGCTAAATTCAGCACAAAAGAGGTAACAAAGGCCTGTTGCACTGTGATAGGAAGAAGGAAGAATTGTCATCAACTACCTAGGAGGCATATTTTCGTCCCCTATCCTAGCAAAGTGGCGCCCTCATACATGTCCAATCCTCTCCCAAGCAGTTGGATGCAATCGGAAGAAGAAGGAAGCTTCACTGCACTTTCCTGAAAGCTGTCATCTGCATAGGAGAAGATTTTGCCTTTCTCAGCAAGGCAATGGCATTAAATGCTCAAGCTCAAACCGTCCCCTATATAAAGGGAGGCCATTCTCAGGTTTCAGGCAGATTCCGCATCTCAGACATTTCTCCCGAGAAATCAAAAACCAACTCGACGCTGTCATAAAGAATTCTCCGCGAAAACTCTAGCAAGAGATTTTTGGCACAACAATTACACCACTAGATATTATAGCGGTTGTTCGGTTTATAATTGGAATAGAATAATTTCAATTTTAAGTAAAATTTTATATGTAATATATATACTAAATAGTATTTGAAAGACCCAGGAAATTTACCAAAGGCCCCTTTTGAGGATCAATGAGGAGGCTCCATTTGAATTTTTTTTGTCCTTTTCTGTCTTTTCTCACTTGCCAAATTACTAAGAAGACCCTAGGTTAGTTTTTAGGCAGTTCTTGCCCTTAAGCCATTTTTTGTAATTATCCATTTTCTTTCACATAAATGTTAAAATAAATCCTATCCCCCCTTAATTATCTAGAATTGTAACCTTTCTCCATGCCTTTCCTTTCATGTCCATATGAAGAAGATAGTAAACTTAGTTTTTGTTTAAGTGCTACACACTTTAGAGGAGGAAACAAAATTGAAGCTATTGCACTTGTCCATGTACAAACTAATATTTACTATTTATTGCTACCTTTAGGGCATATGCTCAATGTTAATAGTATAGCCTTTTAAAGATGCAACACATTTAAAATCATAGTACTTTCGAAATTTCTTACGTATCAAACAATTTAATTCGAATAGAAAATTATTCAAAGAAGTAGATTGCTGAACGCCCAACGCGCCAGCGCGGGCCGATCCACTTGTAGTAATTAAGTTAATGGAAAAAATGGAGTTTTACTTTGATTATTATTTAATGTTTTAAATCTTATTTATAAATATTATTTGAAATTTCAAATATATAATAATATATATTGGTTTTTTCTCAACCAAATAGCTATAGACAAATGTCAGCATGAGAAGAGTCAAATACTGGGAATACAATAATAAGATATAGATATCTCTAAGCCGACTAATTTATTTAAGTCAATTTCTTATCAGATTATTAAATCAACTAATTTTTTTTTCTTATAAAGAATTAAAATCAACTAAAATGTTATAATTAATACAGTTTAATGGGGCACTTCTCACTTTTTGTTTTTTCCATGGAAATTAACTAATATCGGAATTTCTTTCTTTCCACGAGGGAATCATTTTTTCTCCATGTTTGCATGTTTGACGTTTACCCCATTATGCAAAAGATTTTTATTCAGCTGCCTCTTGCAAGAAAAAAGATATTATTTACATAATTAATCCTACATATATATATGATGCAATAAATTTTATAAGTACTATCATCATTTAGATCATTTTCCGTTTCAATCTTTTGGGTTCAATTGGCAAATTCATATTTCATTTTTTTTTGAAAAGAAAAATTATTTCTATAGGATAGAGCACTGTTGCAAATTATTATAACTAGTGAAGTGGCATCTTCTCTTATTATCGTGAGATTAATTGTAGAATGGAAGATGAAGTTAGACATTTATAAGTACTGTATAAATTACTATTCGTTTTGGAAAATTAAGAAGGAAGTGGCTATTTTCTTTATCTTTTTAATTTTCCACAATCATTATCTCCACTAGCTAGGAGATGGAAAATCTGTAGAATTTCGAATTCTCCGTCACCAAAGTATGCTTGTTGCCTATAATTTCCGAACTGAGCAATAAAAAAATCTCATGTCAAGAAGAACTTTTTCCTTGATATATACATAATGATTCCCTCTCTAGCCTTAGTGTGGAAAATTGGGGGTGAAAGGGAAGTTGAAAGCTATGGTGGAGCTAAATATCAAAACAAATCAATTTTAAAAGATAAAATAAAACTATGGCCGAGATAGCTACTTAATTATTGAAAGCATTAGGGTTAAATACTTAAGACATTGATACGTTAATATATAAGGAGAAAGAAATGGGGTCAACTAGATCTTGATCAAGTTTCTTCTTCTTCTTTCCCTTTATTCTTTATATATAGAAGGTAATCTATATACTAATCTTGATAAATTTCTTAATTTCAAAAAGTTGCAATTTCATAGCTATTGGATTCATTCCTATCCCTAGAGGCTAGAATCACATATTCAAATTGAATAAAAATCCTCTTCCCCTATTTTTGGTGCCCCATTATGCCCCATCCACCAAATAATGACGCGTGTCATTTTCAGTTTTTAATGTTATTCCTTGTTTGCCTAATTAAATTAAATTTTATATTTTCATTCTAAAACCCTTAATACTAACCCTTATATATAATTATTTGTTGTTAATTTAGGGTTAAATCTGGTTTTAATTGAGATTTTTACTATTTGTTAAAACTCGAAAACAAAAAAGATATAATACTAGGGACACGTTGCATAATTTGATGGATGGGGCACAAAAAATTGTGTGGGGAGGGGGATGAATTTCATTCCCCATTCCCGTCCATGTTCCCCAAATTAACTCCTCATCCCTTTCCCCGTTGGGATAGGGAATCAAAATTCCCCACCGGGGACGGGGGAATTGACATCCCTATCCCCGGACCAAATGAGGAACCCAATTCCCGGCTTAAGCGGGGATGCAATTGGGAAAGGGAAAAAAAATTTGCGGAACGGGAGATGGGGAATTCCCTTCTCATCGGCTCGCCCTGTACTAGGCAGACTGGTAGAGACTTAAAGTGGAGATCACTTGAGGCACAATTAAAATATTTATGGCATGAAAACGAAAATATAATAAATCGAGGGGACAGAAATTTCATTTTCGTCAACATTCAAACTTGAAACATAATACCATACTACGACACTGTATGGCTTTGGTCCAGAGACTGACTCGCCCAAATATATATAAGTTTACATTTTCTTCATTCTTTTCGGCTTGTTTAATTGTAAGTTGTTATATTATTGGATCGACTATTGTAAATTGTAATTTTGGTTAGGTGGCGTGCGGTCTTGGGTCTTGGCCATGCCATTCCCATACGTACCTTCGACGATCCCCCATCATGCGTTGATTTATTTTATTTTATTTTACTCCAAACCACCCCAACTATACATTTTCTCAAGTCAAGCCCACTATAGCACTATCTGACAAATGATATGAGATATATATTTGTAAGATATTTGACAAATTAAGATATTTTTTTTATTTTACAATATAGGGTTATTCACAAATTGTGTTATCAAAATTTTGATTACATTACATGCTGCTAATCCTAATTAATTAGAAAGAATTCTCATTTCCCAACAATTGTTTTTTTTTCCTGGGTATAAAAAGAAGGATAAAAATCTAAGATACAAAATTTTAGACGCATAAGAGTTGGCACAAGTGATTATGGTTCGGATTCTTCATGTATTCCACTTTGTTTCGAATCCCGTTGACCGCGGTCTCCTATTTGGTAGGTGATCTGTAAATTTCGAAAGCCCATAGGTGAAAGTTCAATGGGTCCATAAATCCCAAACTGGGTCGGCAGTTTGTCGCGATCTTGGAGATGGGTAATCACCCATGCTTCTAGAATTGAAAAAGGAAATGTTTGCAGTGCAAGCGCAGACTAACACACTTATTATTTATTACTCCCTCCGTCCCATATTATCTGTCTCTTTTGGGTCAAACTAATCCTACTTTTGACCTTTAATTATAGAAAAAGCATATATAATCAAATTCTTAAAAAATATGTTTTGAAAAGCTTAAGATTTAACTTAATCAAAATATAATTTTTTAAAATTTAATTCTATATAGTTTTTTTTTATAACTAAAGGTCAAAATTAGATTATTTTGACCCAAAATGGACAGATAATATGGGACAGAGAGAGTAATAATTTTATACCCGTAGAAGACGATGCTAGCTAGGATATTTAAGGGTATGATTAAGACTAATATTGGCCTTTTTTTTTTGGCCAAAGGAAAGATAATATTGGCCTATAGTAGTCGGAAAATTATTAAACAGGACCAGCCTATTATGTTATTTATAGTCCCGGTTAAGTTTAGTATGATCTCTGAATTAATATTAACATTTTTTTGCACACACAAAGTTAAAACGTCTTGTTGATTGGAATCATGGTTAACATAATAGATTGATCTTAGCATCAGAAACTAGCTAGATTATACGATCAAAACTAAATAAACAGCATGGAGATGAGGATGATATTTATACATTTTATATATTTGACTCAATATTATATATGTGTGTGTATATATATATTATATACATGTATGATACATGCATATAATTATGTATCTGTTCTAGCTTTAAAGAGCTCCAAGCTCTCATTTTCCGAAAAGAAAATATATACAACAATTCGTTGAAAATTAAGATGGGTATATACACACACAAACAGAGAAAATCTTTTAGTGTGAAAGAAGCAAATTAAAGAACACTCAAGATATAAAAAAATATAGGGTACTATTATGTTGAGTGTTCTCACCTATGGACTTTATTCAAATTTTTGTTGAATATTATTTCAAATACAATATTGAAATAATAAATGTTTGAATAGAAAAGTACAGCAAGCAGTTTTCTTGTCTTGAATCTTGATGATGAGATCATAGACAATTGGGTTCCATTTTTGTTCCTTATAGTTTTTTTCTCTTCCCCTAAGCCAATTCTCTTCTTCATCAGCTTGAAATTAATTATATATATATTAGCTTGAGCAAGAATATCATGTAAGATATTATTATTAACCAATTGGAACTAATTGCTAATTATACTATAATTTATAATCTATAATGTCGACAGGTTCCATCGCTGTCAAGCTAAAATCAATCTTTGTTTTCTTTGTCTTGAAATGAATTAATTAAAAAAATAAATAACTAAACGAGTCATTATCCAAGATTATTACATATAAAAAAGAGGATAGCGGTCCAAACTCAAAAACAGCTAATAAAACCGCAAAATCCTGGTGGCCATACCATTTTCATTTGCTTGCTTTGGTTTTGCTTTTGCTTTTGCATGGCGCCCACAAAGCGCCCACAAAGCGCCCACAGCTGTTAGGATCATTAGCAAGCAACTTGATCATATATTCATTTCTAAAGTGACACTTTTCGGCCAAGTTGAAGTGGTTAATTCTTTGCTGCTGCATGCATCGCAGCTTCGTTTCCCACTCTCTCTATCTTATTATATACTATTATTACTAGATTCATATATATAGGATAATTGATTAATTAAATTTTGTTTGAAGAATTGAAAAAGTTTGCTCTAAATATATATTTATTTTAGTCAACAATTCAAACCACATGGATTTTGAATATGTGTAGTCTTCAGAGTCAAAAGAAAAGATTGAAAGTTTTAGTTAAACAAGTGACCTAGCTTCAGGTTGAATTCAATGGGAAACATACACAAACAAACAGAATTATTAAATGAGCAGACTTAGCTAAGCCTGAGTTGCCCATATATCTTGCAAAAAGAGAAGTGATGAATGATGATTAAATCTGCATGTTTTAGTGTAAAAGAAAATGTGTATATATTACAGAATTACTAATTCGTAAGTATATATTTGTGTCTGATTAAGTCTAATTAAGTAACGCTTATTTGTCAATAACTCAGATATATAGAGGGCGGGCCAGTCTAAGTCTACTTCTTGTCGGCATGGTAGACAAGTGGCTTTGAGCAAACGGTTATTGGGAGAGAAGGGATACCAACAAAACTACTTCTTCGCTATATAATTAAGATTATGGGGAATTTTGACTCTTCAACCTTGTTAAGTCCTTGTTGGGATTGTATTGGAAGGTCCATGAAAAGAAATTTTTTTCTCTATTGAGGTCCATATTTTATGGCATAAAATGCCCATAAGGGACATTTTTACCCTAAATTTTAAATTTGAAACTTTCACTCTTTAAACCATCGAAATCGTGACAATTCTCTTCTGCCGTAAGCGGGAATTCCCTTAAGTGAACAAAAAAGTACAAGAGAGTAGGAGTAAAAATTAGTCAAAATTATCTAAATTACTTGTATTTACTTGTGTTTTGACTCTCAGTTTTACTTGTGTTTCTCTTCCTACATTTAATAGGGTAAAAATTAGTCAAAATTGTCTAAATTATCTAAATGGAATAGATAATTTGGGACAAGAAAAAGTTCCAAAAAAGGACATAGTATAGGATAGAGGGAGTAGGAATATATATTGGGACATATTATATGAGACAGAGGGAATACAGGGAGTATTATAACAAGTGTTATGTATCAAAACTTATGATTTGTAATATTAGTTTGGAGTAAAAAGAAATCTAGCATTGAGTAGAAGAAAAAGAAAGTTTGGAAGCAATATGGCTTTGGTTCTTAGACTCTTAGTAAGGTTGGGATAAATCGAAACCAGTGGTTGGCATCTACTTTGTATAATCTAACTACTATTTATATATATATTGTACCAGCTTTTATGTGGCTATTATATCTCAAATTTAAGATAAATTACAATCAATCCCAAATTTTATTAAAAACAAAATCTTACTTTAGTATCGTCAGAGTCAAATTAACATCCAAAATTCCAAATGTTTAACTTAATTAACAACAATGAAAAAAGGGCTTTACCAATTCCATACATACAGGAGAAGGAAACCCAGAGAGAAATCAAGAATTTCATCAACTGAAGCAACAAATTAGCAGCTAAAGATAAAATAAAATTTCCTCCTTTCCAAGTCTTATTAGACAGTAGTAGTAGCTAACTTGTTGACTGGTTTATAAATGAATTACATTAACCACATTCAAAAAACGTGGTAATTAAAAAGTCTAAAAGACATAGACAACGGTAATTGTTTTTGAATTAGTATAATCACAGTCAAAAGTACATTTCCCCTGCCTTAACTTTCAACAATATTCTTGGCAATGAATCAAAGTTGCAGCCAGCAATAAAAATTAAAAATAAACGAGGCATAATAATTAAACAAAGCCTAAAGGTTGAAAAAAGATGAAATCTTCAAGTCCACGGCACGTGCAAGCACTCAATCATGGTCTTTCCAAGTTTCCAATTAATATACTAATTTCTCATAGTAAAAGATTAGGATTGTAATGATAACCCCAGAATCTAACGTAATTTAATTCATTAATTTATTACAGATTTTGGGCGCAGAAGCAACCTGGAAGGAGAGTCTGTAAATAAATAATATTATGGGACCAATTTTAAATGAATATAAAATTCTATTAACAATGACATAAGAAACCAAATTAGAATTCCTTTTAAATCCACTTTAATTTGGACCCCAGGCTCCTTCCAGGCTCTATCCTGGAAGCTTTATTGAAACCCTTATTTCCTTCCTCTTTATATACAAACTACCACACTCTCTTTTCCACTCAAATTAATTCAGTCTTCTCAAAGTCTCAAAAACCTTCTTCTTCTTCTTCTTCTTCTTCTTCCATTTCCAGTTTTCAGTCTTTTGTTATCTAATTAATCTTTGATTTCTCTCTGGAAAACATTAAGAATCTTTCCCAAATGGCATCTTTTGAAGAATCATCAGCTTTGGAACTCATAAGGCAACACCTTCTGACTGACTTTGCTTCCATGGAAAACTTTCTTTCCAATCTTGATCACTGTGCTTCTAGGGTTGATTCTAATATTTCAACTCAAATCCCACCAAGGCCACAACAAATCCATAGCCCAAATACCCAACTTAAGCAATCTACTTTAAGCCAACGTCGTCCTTCTATAAACGTGACGATTCCCCCACCGGCGGCGAAAGTTGTTAAAATAAGCTCGAACCAAGCTCCGGTTGAATCATCGGATTCCGACGACAAAAGGCACTACAGGGGTGTCAGGAGACGACCTTGGGGCAAATTCGCAGCTGAAATTAGGGACCCAAACAGGAAAGGCGCTAGGGTTTGGCTTGGAACTTTCGATACCGCCATAGAAGCTGCCAAAGCTTATGACAGAGCTGCTTTTAAGCTACGTGGAAGCAAAGCTATATTGAATTTCCCTCTTGAAGCTGGGAAATCGAATTCCGCGGAGTCTGAATTGACAGAGGATTCATTTTCCAGGAAAAGGAGAAGAGAGGAAGAGGAAGGACAAGAAGAGGCCGTGGAGAGTAAAGTAGTGAAGAAAGAGGTGGTGGAGGAGGAGGAGGAAAAGGTGGTGATGATGGCACCGCCGGCGAAGAAGGAGACGGAATGTGTGACGCCCGGAGTTTGTTTAACGCCGTCAAATTGGACGGGGTTCTGGGATAGTGAAGATATGAAAGGGATATTTAGCGTGCCTCCGTTATCTCCGTTATCTCCTTTTGGGTATTCAAGGCTTGCGGTTATGTAAAGGATAAGGCTTTGACGGGTTTTTAGCCGCCCGTTTACTAAATGAGGAAAAGGTTTGGTGACGTGGCTGGTTGGAAGTATCCAAGAAAGATGCCCCAAATAGAAAGTTAACTGTTTAGTTTCAAAAGAAGTCCAAAAAAAAGAAGAGAAGAAATAATGAAGCATGGTTTTAATGTACATAAACTAAAGTAGCACAGTTCTTTAAGAGCATTCAAAAGGAATGCTTAAGCTTTCATTACTTTTTTTTATTAGCATTTTAAATTAATTAATTGTATTTGTTCTTTGATTTGTTTAATGAAATTTGCCTTTTAGTTTGCTATTATATTGAAAATTCTTGTGTGGTAAATTTAAATTAAAAGTGATATATCAGTGAACTTCTTTCAATTCAGGGAATTTCAGGAACAGAAATTAGGACATTGATGTGCAGCCATGTCTTTATTTCTTATGAAATGAAATAAAATAATAAGAAATCAAATTAAAGGAATAAAAGTTACTATAAACTCTCTTTTGAACTTGTTTTTTTGCTGTTTAATGCCATGATCTAATTATTTACTACTATATTTTAATTGTCACAATTTCTATTAGTAATACTAATAGATCACATGATAGTTATCAGCCCATTTACCTGTATTATTAATTGGTGTAATCTCTTTTGTTTTTTTAGCAATTGTTCCAAACTCAATTAGTTATCTATTGACATCCCTCTAAAAGTTTGTTAAAAATCTTGATTTGGTCCTTAACTTTTGATTAGCTTAATCAAGGACTAAACATTTGCGGATAACTTCGATTTAGTTCCTAGGTCCTAACTCCTAACCTATTAAATTGGGGTGTAGAAAGATTATCTTTCACTAATCAATCATCCTTGTCCAATATATTATAATCAAAATGAGTTTTTTTTTTTGTTTCCTCCCAAATTGAGCTTTCACCCCACTTTTTGACTTGATTTTTTTGCTTAATTATATCACTTGAAAACCATTTTAATTTAGTTTTAATTTCCACAAGATCCTTATTTGATCTAGACCAAAAACATTGCCCCATTAATTGACCTAATTAAAAGGCTAGGGCTCAAATTTAAAATTTTTGCAAACATTGTGTCCTGAATTGAAATTTCAATGAAAATATTATAATAGGTGGGAGCAAATTAAAATAATTATTATATATAGGTTGATAAATTTTTCTATGCTTAATTATTAGAGTATCACAAAGTTGGGCGACATCACCAATCTATAGTGGACATGAACTTGGAGAAATTTAATTAGCTTTAAATGGTAATCTACTAATGATTCTCGCATCGCATATATGCTTCTTTAAAGATTTCACTCATCTATTCTTGGCTTTTGCATTTTTTGAAGTAGTATGATTTATTATATGAATATGAATTAACAAAGTTTAACCTAGTGGCTAGTGCCAATCGCTACTGATTGCTAATCTTTCATAAGTGGGAACCTTAGGCTTAGGAAGGATATCCATTGCTTGTTCTTGTCCCTTCAGAATGAGGAATAAAAAATTAGTATTTTGTTACAACTTGGGATCAAGTTGATTATTAATGAAAGAAGATAGTAGTACTTTAGTAACAGATATTAACAGCTAATCACTTTTAATAAAGTTAAGACAGTAGGTAAGATTACAAATATATCAATTAATAGTGGTAGTTAATTTTGCTCAACTAAACAAGATCATTTATATGAGAAAAAAGGGATGAAGATATTTAGTGGTCGATTTGAAGAAATTGAATAATAAGATACCCTTTGAATAATTGACATCAAAGAATAATTAATTTTGGGCTCAAACACTAAAACGAAATGGCATACTTCTATATTACATTAGGGAGAGGCAAAAACAACATAAGAGAGGGATTTGAATCCTCGCCATAACTCATGAAAATGAGATTCCTGAGAGGGATTTGAATCCTCGTCATAACTCATGAAAATGAGATTCCTAACTACGTCCAAATTAAGTAACATTTTATATGGATAAATAAATATATGGCAACAAACATATAACAACAATCACTACATGAATGTCAAAAGATCAAATCAAACATAAAACTTTGCAAAAAGTTCTAAGTTTTAGATGCATGAATGTACGGTTGATTTGGGGGAGTGTCCTTTCAACCTAGCCTAACAGAGCAAGGGAAACCTTTTTCTCTTTGGTCTGAATCTGAAGCAGAACAAAACAGGTTCTGGTAATGGTATTGAACAAAACAGGTTCATACATTAGCTTTGCATCTAGTCATTTTACACCCAAAATTCATAATTAAAAGCCACCAATTAAGAAATGACAAGAACCTTTTTTAATATAGAGTTAGTTGCTAGTGGCAGTGGAGCCCTCCAAGCAATCCAGTTGCAAAGGAGTTTTGTCCCCAAAATTTCTTGCATGTCCACACACCCAATACCAATACACCCCCTTTTAAAACCAAGTTGGAATTGAAGGTCCCAGCTTCTCAGGACACTACAGATAAAAACATAAACAATCTTTTTCGTTCCTGTTCCAGGACCAACTTGGAAACTCTCTTTCTTCTTACAAAGGTCCCCCCATTTTTTGTTGCCTTATTAATGCCAGAGGATAAGATCATCAGTTTTCCAGCACATAAATTTTGGGTTGAAAACCGTGTGCAGTAGCAATGAAAATCAAAATCCCCCTACTCTCCAAGCACTGTGGACAAAAATCAATCAATTAAAACTAATAATAATAATAAATTTCAGGTGAGTCCCACATTTAGAAAAAGGTAAAGCGTGTCAATTTCCTTGCCCCAGAAACTTGAATTCTGGTTCTTCCCTGTATAAATATCCTCACTTACTTACTTCCCACTTCCAACTTCATCTACTTTCCATTAATTAGTTCTTCATACATGAAAAAAAATGGCTACACTTGAAGAATCATCTACACTTGAGTTTATCCGACAGCACCTTCTTGGAGATTTTGCTTCCGCCGACGCTTTCTTAACTAGCCTTGATTTTGGTCTCTCCCAATTACATCAACCCGAAAATCTTTTTCCAGAACTAGAACTCGACTCTCCCATATCCGACCCAAGTTACCAAATTCCTGATTTTTTCAGCTTTGAGGTAAAAACTGAAGTCATGGATTTGGAATCTCCTACAAATTCAGTCACTTCTTCAGGGTCAAAGAAAGAGGAAACAAAGGTTTCAGTTAGTGAAACGGAAACGAGAAGGCATTACAGAGGGGTTCGGAGAAGGCCATGGGGGAAGTTTGCGGCGGAGATCCGTGACCCGAGCAGGAAAGGAAGTCGGGTTTGGTTAGGCACTTTTGATAGTGACGTGGATGCTGCTAAGGCTTATGATTGTGCCGCATTTAAAATGAGGGGACACAAAGCTATCTTAAATTTCCCACTGGAAGCTGGAGAAGCTGCCCCACCAGCCACCACCGGCAGGAAAAGGAGAAGGGAGAAGAGAATTGGGTTGCCGGCCGGAAGTGACGTCACCTCGCCGGAAAGTGCTGAGCTGGCTTGGGAGGTGAAGGAAGAAGAGGGTGAGGTTGATGATGTTGATCAGAAATCAGAAGCTTCAGCATTATCTAGTAAACGTGTTATGGTGACATGTTAGATAATGATGGGGAGAATAAGGATAAGTTGTAATGTGAGGCCTATGATTAATGTCCAAATCATGTACTATTAGGATAATATATATAAATGCAAAAATTAAGTAAAAATAGGTTGTATATTATTCGTTACTTGCAAGTTCATTATTAGTTTGATTAGTGATTATCAAGAATGGGTTTACCAAAAAAAAGTGATTATCAAGAATAGAAATTTAAGTGAAAAATCTTTAACCTAGGAGTTGTTTTTTGGTTTCCCTTTAGTTGGGAGAAAAAAAAAAGAGAAAAGAAATGGGCAATTTATTATTCTTTAATGTTTATGATTTAGGTAGGGGTGAAAAAGAAAAGAAAAAAAAAAACAAAACGAAAGCCTTATGTATAAGAGCAAAACCAATTGTAAAATTGTATGTAAAATTTTGTGTAGAAAAAATGTGGCAAAATGCCTGTTTTTGTTGGGGTGTGAAGAAATTTGTTTTTCTTTGGTTGGAATGCCTGATAGTGAAATCATGGAATGCTTACAAAATAATGTCATGGCATGCAGGGAATTCAATGCAAATAATTTCATCTATCCAAAAATTTCTATTCAACTGTGGAAATAATGAATATTTGATTGAAAGTCTAGATATTTTATTAATTAACCAGGCTTAGATTCATAAATGGTTTTGACTTGAAGAGCAGTTTCAGTTTTGCCATCCAATAAAAATCTCTGAATGAGCATATCTAAGTTCACAAATGAGATTTTCATATTTTCACAACAATTCAATTTCAATTTAGTGAATGACTGAATTCAAGGGAGTTCAAGTTCAAGTTTTTAACAACTTCTATACTTATTTAAAGAAGAAAAATCCCAAGAGATTGTATGACACTTTTTAACCTGAGTTTTATATATTAAAAAAGTTGACTTTAACGGCAGAAAGCCGCAATCTAAACGGCAATGGCAAAATAAAATATCATTACCTTATCTTTTTCAATTTTAAACAATAACTAAATCCTAAATCCAAAACTTTACCTCAAAGCCCCCACATTGACAAAACCAGGAGAAGACAAAAAACCCAAAGCAAGCAAAGCAAAAACTATTTTAGCCGAAATTAAAACCCATCCTTAAAATGTCGATAGAGATAGAGAGATCGACCCCATGGCTATGGCCCCCCATCTAATTCCTTCCATTCTTCATGCTGGTGCATTGTATAGTATAATTTGAGAGGTTTATTATATTTATACAGCTTATAATAAGGTTTTAAAGACAAGTCTCTTTCGCATCAAAGCCAGAGTTTCAATCAGAAAGAGATGGCAGAAACACAACCAAACCAAGTTGCAAAAAAAAGCATAGAAGGAAACGGGACCTGACTGACCTCTTTTAAATGAATCTAGTTGCCACTGGTTTGTCTGCTTATTCCGTACGGGCCTCCACCTATACAAAAATCCCAATCCAAAAACTAACGTGTAGACGACACTGCATTAAACAAGTTGTAAATTATGATAGGCATAGGCAGACAGTTCAAGCAAGTTGCAGAAAAACAAAACTTTATAGCATAAGAAACAAAACTGTCACCCATCATCATCGTCATCAAGCTCTATTCAGATGATCTCATTAATATTTAAATGTGTTTCAGATCAGTTCCCCAAATTTCAGTGGGTTGCCCAATGCCCAACTTGCTGTAGCATAGTAGATTAGGCCGCTTTGGGTTATCCATAATTCAATGTTTCAAACTCAATCAGACTCAGACAGGGAAAAACATGCAAGGGAAGGATGAAGATATTTTTCGGAATAAACCCTACTGAGGAAAGTCCAGATGCATATCATTAACATCATTGTCATGTAAAGCTTCTTTCATAATTCTATTCTTCCAACTTTCCTTTCAAGGAAAAACAGGGCCAAGGAGGAGCGGCTAAAGAAACAGATGGAAGCAAGAAAATAGATAGCCAAATTTCCAATTTTATAAATCATAAGAAAAGAGAGAATCAATGTATTTGAAATATAATTTACAAATATGTAAGGATATACGTCACTAAGATAGCAAATTCTTTGACAGAACCCGAATTGTGAACAATATGTAGCGGCCAAGATATGAGGCTTTTATGAGCTAAATGACAGATGGTAAATGTACCAGATAAGAAGCCGTGAGATCTATTGGGCACGCTGGCTTTTCAATATCGAAAGTTGATAAGATTTCTGCAATACTATCAAGAGCAGAAAATGAAGCCACAATGACTTGTTTGTATCTGACCTGAGCTTATACCCATCAAATCTATATGGAAGTAATCTTCATGTTGTTGATCAAGTCTATAGCATCTTTACACACTTTTCCTCCTATTGATTGATCACAGTTCAGGAAACTAGGTTGATTCGTGGAAGCAAGAAGTCTAGCCCACATCCTATCCGTCAACTTCACTGTTCGAGTCTGGCTAACATGCTGAAACAGAAACACCGTATCATACCATTGAAAGTTATAAGATACAACTGAAATATAGTAGAAAATTTGATTTTAATTTTGCTATGAGGCCACATGAACAGCATTTGTCTCAATATCTTTAGGTCTTGTAAGTTGCAAGGTAAAAGAACTAGTTGAATTTTACACAAATTAGTTCATAATACACAACTTTTAAAATTCAAAAGGCAAAGGCAATCGGATATCGAGCACAAACCAATAAGGCTAAAAGCATTAACAGCTTTAAAACTTACCGAAATTGGAATATAGGCATGTCTACTGTTCACAGGTCCAACAGTGAACCCTGTAAACCCAGCCATGGCCCCATGCACAGCACTTTGAGCAAGAAGAGTGCAGTAAATGTTGTCTGATGCATTACTTGGAATAGCTCGTATCATGTATGTTGGGTCTGGATGGTAAAAATAAATACATTTAGACTCATTGAATGAAGTAAAAGAATGAGAAGTTCTTCTGTAGAGGACAGGAGGAAATAACCCACTAACTTCTGCACAATATTAGACTCAACAAAAGGTTCTTAGAAAGCAAAGATGTCTCATAGGAACTTTGATGTTCATGCAGTTAGAAATTTTCAAACCAGATGCTTTGGTGACAACCCTTAACATAATGAAATTTTGGTAAATGACAACAATAGTAACATAAGTTTCCAAGAGGCTGTTCATAAAACTGTCAGCCTTGTGGTTTCATAAACTAAAAGTCATGCAAAATTTGCATTGCTAGCCCTTCCTTTCAGGCCATACCATCTGCTAGAGCAGAATGCATTATTTAAAGTACAATGTATAATTGAACAAACAGAAACATCTCTATGAGTGAAGGGAGAATATTCAAGTGCATGCCCCATAAAGTAATTGTCGTGTGCAGATATGTCCGAACTTCCACACAGGCAAATCTCGGATTAAAAAGAAATTGACTTTTATATGCTTGTTATCAAGAGATAGCAGCACCAATTCTGGGATCAGGTCATTGCTTTCTAGCAGGCAAAGCATAACTTAAGAACAATAACGATACTGAACTTACCAATATATTTCATATTTATCGCCATCTTTTGCTCCTTTGTAAAATGATCCTGCGACATATGAAGTATATAATAACATATTAAGGGGAAATTGCAAGAAATTAGGTGAGAAGAATAACAAGAGTTCCAAAAACCCCTTGGTCCATAGTATAATTAGAGTTTCCTCCAAAATTTTAATATTATGCACTTCATCCATGAAATCATGTTCATACATTCAAACCCTTCCATTGGGGATTTGAAGGATGGGAAGTATATATATTCAGAAACAAAAGATTACTAATAAGAAATCATGTGGCACTCCAAGGAAAATTTTCAACTCAAACAAGAATGTTAGATGCAACACCATATAATTTTCTAGCGCTAAATCAGTATGATGCAACGCAATCCAATTCTTTCTTCTTCTTCTTTGGTTTTGATGATTTTTCTAATTCATCTTCTGTATCTAAACTCAAAACATCTATAATTATATAAAATAAATCAAAAACCTAATCCAAGAAAGGAATGCCATCCAATTGCATGCTTCCTCCAAGGTCCAAAAACCTTATGTAAAGAATGTTGCTTACGGGAAGGTGCAGTCGAAATACCTTTAATTCCAAGTCAATGTAAGTTGAGAATATAATCTCATAAGTACTGAAACTAAAATGAACTTAACTGATATGAGAATTTATGAACCCCACCTTGATATTTTGAGTTAACCAGAGACCAACATCAAGGAGAAGCCTGTTTCCAGATGCATCTTTCTCATCAGTTTCATGCATACTCTGAGCAACATATTCCTGTCCAGCCCCTTCTGCAACCACAATAACTATATGCCCATTCTCTTTTAACCGCTCTTCAATAAACTCAAAGAGCCCACCTTTCCCTTCTAGGTAGAATGGGGATTCTGGAATCAAGCAGCAATCCTGTTACATGTCATGTCAGCAGACATGAAGAAGTTGAGCAAAATAATAAATTTAAGGGAAATTGAAATAGAGAAAATAATTTATAAGAAAAGAATGTCAAGGTAGTAAATAGTCATCTAAAATTCACTGTAATTAGATTCAGAGGTATTTATCCTAAGAAGTTGGTTGTATACAAAATAGAACCAAGTCCTTACCACATCTCGACTTGCCAGGGTTGCAAACATAGCAATGAAACCTGCATAATTAATAGTTAAGAAATATGGCAGCCTCACTACATTATATGTATTACCAGCCAAATATAAAGTGAAAAGAGTTGGCAAAAATCACCCAACTAAAAGCTCATCATATAAAATCTACAATAGTCAAAATACTAACCACTGTATCTGCCCATGAGTTTGACAATTCCAACTCCATTTTCAACACTTTCTACCTCCACATGTGCAGCATTAATAGCCCTCTGAGCTTCCTCAACAGCAGTATCAAAACCAAAAGATTTGTCGATCACCTGAAACCAGGCAAAAGAATATTCTTCAATCTAAAAAGAGGATTGTCACCTCGAAAGTTGTAATTGAAAAATTGTGTTGCTATAAAAACATTAGATCTACTCCATCATTTGTCAAATTATTGTAAACAACAGACTTGTAAATTAAAAAGAGAATATAATCAAGAGAAAAAGACAAAATATGGAAAAATTAACAGTCAAAACTTAAAATGAGTGATCCTCTCATAGACTAAAACATAAGATGCTTAATATCACTTTTTTCAGTACTTAAGATTGTGAGGGTTTGAACTTGGTCATTGGAACTATGAGACCAAGAGAGAGAGATTCTATGTCAAACGTCTCTAGATGTCAATAATTTTGGTGATGTAAAAAAAAAAAAAAAAAAAAAAGAAGAAAAAGAAGAAGAAGAAGAAGAAGAAGAACCCATTTCAACTCTTCCAAAAATTACAACGTGAGTGAACATACTGCAATATCATTATCGATTGTCTTAGGGATGCCGGCAACTGCTACTTGAAGACCACGTTTCTCCACTTCCTTGAACAAAATGTGCACATAAGAAACCACAGAAAGAAATTTAAAACAATATCAACATGGTGGAAACACCGAAGTAAAAGAATGATTTTGTATTAGAACAGTAATTACCTCATAAATCCGAGCTGCTCCTCGCTGTGTACCGTCTCCTCCAATAATGTAAACCTAAAATCCTCAGAGAAGTCAGTCCTTGTACTTTTTCTTATCCTTTGAAAGAGACCTTAACAAGCTACCAACAAGCAAAGGACCTTAATATTATGGACAGTATAGAAACTGTTTACCTGATTGATTCCCCTGTCCTGAATGTTATCAACGATCTTTTGAGTATCATGACCTCCTCGTGACGTGCGGAGAAAGGTGCCTCCACGTTTGTGGATATCATTAACAACTTTAGGTGTTAATGCCATGGTGTTTTTAGAGTAAAAGCCTCTATATCCTCCCTAGAATTTTCGATGGTACCATGATTAAACAAAGTTGCAAACAACTTATAAGTTAATACAAGCAATGAAAAAGAATGTAAGCTAAGTTTAATAGAACCTAGAAGATATTTTTTCTTTCAAGAAAATGAATTAACCATCACTGAGCACACTATGACATATGCTTTAGAATCTAGAGAACAGGGAACTTTTCTTTACTCTCTTTTGGCAACCACAGGCCAAATTAATCACGAAAATCATTTATACAGACCGCATAAAAGAACTTTCATGTGCTCAAACCTATGGACTAGACTAGACAATAATTCCTCCACTTGCGAAAAGGAGCTGACTTTACAGCTCTGTATCAACCAATAACATGCCACAAGCAGTAGCTCTGCTAGTGAAAAGTTTCTTGCAACATAGTAGTAAACAGTAACTTAGAATAAAAGTGTTCACATTCCAATTCCTATACTACTAATGAAATTGAATATCTTGCTAAGAAACTAAGTTAAAGTATGACTCAAAGTCAATAGTGAGATATCGATTTGCAAACTATAATCCTTAATTCAAATAAAGATACTATAGCCAAAGAAACCATCTTGTCTTCCTAGTTGAAAGTTGAAAACGGTTAAATATGACTTTGGATTTTAGAAAAAAGAGTGATTTGCAAATTTTGAAATGAAAATAAAAGAAGTGAACAAAACATATATCTGAAGACTTGAGCACAAGAGACATAATATAAAATGAACTTACCTGAATACCAAGTATGTCCTCAACACCATACATATAGTGCAAGCCACAAACTATCTCCCGAATGACTGTATTGATACCTGGACATAAACCCCCACAAGTAACAATGCAAGCACGCACATCCTCTGATTTGAAATATACCTACAACCAAAACGCAGTAAATAAGCTACTGATCCCATGTCAAGACTCGAGAGGCATTCTCATATGATGATGATGTCCCAATAAGATGAATACCTTTTCTCGTGGCCCTGCACGCCGGAAATGTACTCCTCTGGGACTATCCTTCTGAACAACAATCTAAACAAGACAAATGCAAATAACTAAGAAGGGAAACAGATAATGAATCAGAATCAAAGAGGATATATGTATCAGTACAATAGGGGCAGTGTTCCTTTTTTCTTTTCTTTGTTACTTACTGTCTGAGCAACCACGTCTTCTGGACGAACAAAAGTTTGCCTGGCAAGACAGGAGATTAAAGTATAATGACCATGGCATGAACTGAAGATACATGGTAGTATAAAGAAAAACTTCACCAAAAGATAAATAAATACTAACTTACTTGACAATAGCATATCCAGGGCTCTTTTGTATAGGATTCGGATATGACTGAAAGGAAAATGAAAGGAAAAAATTTATAAGAAAAAACAATTACAATTTACAAAACCAAAAAGTTGAACAATTTGAATCACTGCAAAATCAAAAAAACAACAGAAGTAGCAAAGCATAGTTATAACAATTTTGTGCAACAGAATAAATTGAAAGGAATATACTAATTTCTCTTGTTCTACGTAGCTAATTAAGGAACGAAAATGAAAAGAGGAGCAGCAAAGTAAGATTTTAAGTGAAACTATTTCTTTTCCATATTCTCTTTCAAGTCTCTAATCCAAAATTTTCACAAAAACAATTCTCTTCTCTAAACCATTCGAACTGAAATAATTCCAAATATAAATTAAAAAAATCACGCAAGCAAAAAAGAGACCAAAAAATAGCTTAAAATAAAGAAATCACCGGCAAATCAGGGAGGAAGTCAGTCAAGTGAGGGACGTCATCGAGAGTGAATCCGTCATCCACCGCCTGATCGGAAACCTCCTGAGCTCTGATTGCAAAGTTTTGGCGGGAAATCAGCGGCGGCTTTTTGAGAGAGTTTCGAGACTTGAAACTCAAATGGTGCCGAATTGGAAACCGCGGCAATTGGGATTTACTGGAGAGGAATGTGGAAGGAAGAGGAGAAGCTTTGGAGTTGGAGAGATGAGAGGGAATTGAAAAATCCATGGAACTAAATTTTGAAAACAAGAAAAGAAAAATCAAGATTTGGAAACAAATAGTCTAGTGACTACTATGTAATCTAGTGTGATTTTATGTTTTTAACCTTTATAAGTAAGGTTTTAAGACAATACAAAGGAAGAAAAGGAGGAGATGTCGTACGGGACTCCGTTCCCGTTAGCCTGACTTTGACTAATTCATTTTTTTGGTGAAAACTTTGACTATTTTTATTGTCTGTAATCGGATGATAAATTCAGATGTAGACCCTGTGGTCAACGTATAGACTCTTCTAAATTGGTGCCAAAAGGGGAAAGAAAAAAAGACTCTTCCCAAATTTTCCCTTTATGTAAAATTTACATTTTGATTAAAATTAAAAATATCAACCTAATAATCTACTAATAACATATTTAATTGATAGAGACATGAATAATAATTAACGAGTAGTCATAATTAGTAGCACCAATGCATATAGGTTGAGCAAAAGAAATTCTTTCCATATTTGTAAAAGAAAAAAAAAAGTAAAATATATAGGGTGCATTTAATAGAACGGTGCGCTAGTGGTGTGATTGACATTGTTTAGGTACTATACAGATCAAATTAGATACTGTACAGATGAAATTATTAGAGCAGCAATTGTAACGGAGATTATACTTAAGCCTCCGTTTGACGATTTGTACAGGTGAGATTATTAGAACAGCAATTGTAACGGAGATTATACTTGACCGGTACACCGGTGCACTAAACATACATATGAATTATTTTCTTTGAAGTTTCTCCCTCATGGTTTTTTTTTTCCTCAAAAAATGGCATGTTTTTCACTTTATAAAATTCAACAATTCTTTTTTTTACTATTAAATTTCCCATTTCAAATGAGTCATGACCACATAGAAAAAATCAAATTATTTTTTATACTATAAAAAAGCAAAGCTCGAAATCGATTCCAAGTTTCCAACTTCCAACTTCCAACCATTAGTCTTAAGAACAATAAAATAACGCTAAGCACTTATTTTATCTTAAAATTCCTAAAATCGTCCTTTCATTTTTCTCCTTTACAGCATAATGTTACATCAAGAAATTATAAAAGTAGGTGGCCTCTTCCGTGTAAAATGTAGCAATTTCTTTACAGCAGAAAAGAGAGGACGTAACGCAAGTATATTATACTGTTTTGCATATATATTGTTGAACGTGCACATATATACAACATACAAAAGATTAATGAATGAACAAAATTTCTTCATGACTGCTTGAATTATAATCACAGTTCTCATAGCCATTCTTGTGGAAATGCAATGAAAATGTTAATCCCTGCAACCGCAACCAATTGGAGATTTAAAGCAAAAGTCGAAGAAAACTACGGAGATTCGATTCAACTGCAACCAATGGGGACATTTTTAAGCAACAGTTAAAAAATAGGAGATCTCTGTCGCAAATTAATCTTTGCTTACCTAAAGTGAATATCGTATCCCAGCATGTGGTGTGTACTTATATGACTACATTCTTTTCAAGTAAGAAAATGGTCGATCATGTGTTGGATGACATCTGCCCCTTCTTTACGCATATATTCATCTTTAACCTGCAAAATGTGTATAGACAGAGGTTGCTCCTTCAAAAGAACTAAGAGGTTGTTTTGGACTACAGGAATGATGTTATAAACAGAATGTTAGCTTTTCTTAACTCCAAATAAATATATAGACAAACCTGTATGACACTATGAGCAGCAAATCTCAGTCTACTGCTCTGAAAACTAACATCTACTTTTTCCCATGAAACTCGGGATAGGCCCCTCACCAGTTCTTCTGCACAACACATATGGAGTTGAAATTCAACGAAACCACTAAAAAGAAAGTAATATAAGGAAATAGGGGAAAAAGTAGGTGAGTAAGAACAATTGCTCATGGAAGTTCATTCAGAACTGAAGAGGAGAACCATTTAGATGCAATGGCAATTCAATGCATTAGAATAAAGCAGGGAATTTGAAATTAGTCAAGAAAAAGAAAGATGCAAAAACTTGAAATGCTATGGGCAACCAACTCAAACAAACTAAACATAGCAAAGTGCAGTTTCTTCTCAACCTTCTATCTTGTCAGATGAGCCATCTTCCTCTGTTGAAATAGTTTCGTACTGATCAGAATCACAGGCTTTACAGTGTTCTTCATGCACGATATGTGGATATTTTTCATTTACAGATTCTTCCCACTAATAACAAGATAGACATTTTGGTCATCAACTTCTAAACAAGAATTGCAAACATGAAATCATATAAAATAAGCTCACAAAGATCATAATACCTTCGGCAGCTCACTATCCCGTCTTATTGATGATGTTCTCCAGCCCACAATATCTTTAAGATATTTCGTTAACAAAAACAAATACAATCAAATTGAACACATCAGAGAGTTGAAATTAAAAAGAATATAACAATCATGGGAAAAGGATACGGTCATAGGCCACATTAGCATAGAGCACCCGACGTTTAAATAGACGCAAAGCAGATCTGCATAGACAAATTTACTACTATTTTAGCCATTTTACAAATCTAGAACTAAAAATAAGAAATTCAAGTAACTTTACACAGAAAGCAATTCACCCAAAGGTGAAAGGTGCATACATGAAATAAAAATCATCATGATCTTTCAGCATCCGCTTAAGCAATGGAGGCTTGCCTTCATCATCATCAGTAAGAAAAAGGTGTCGACCTGTTCTCCTAAATATCCAATGAATAACACAACTTGCAGCTTTCTCAAAAGCAGTTACACCAAAAAGAAATGGCACCTGGAAACAAGCATTTTACAACAATAAGTAAAGATCACCCAGACAATGACTAATTAGCCTTGAACATGCCAACACTGTTTAGAGATGATATATCCAATATTCAAGCAAGGTAAGTCTGTCAAAAACTAAAGCATGTCATGTTATAGTAAACATCATATGTGTGCCTTCGACAAACATCTGCTGCTAATATAAGTTTAAGAAGCAACCAAGCTAGGGAATACATTTTGTAATACCATATACAAAAGTTGGCAGTGTTGGTATTACTATTAACTCCTTGAAGATAGTGTCTGCGCAGATTGGGAGAGGAGAAGAAGAATTTGGCTATTACATTACATGCCATACGTCTATTATTTAGTTTTTTCTTTTCTTTAAAGAAAAGACATTTACCTGCCTATTACCCCTTGAACCAAGATGAGGAGATGCAACGGTGATAAAGTTCATAGCCTCCAAGCCAGCAATTGTGCCCCTTGGTTCCTGCTTGCATTCATTACCTGATGTATCATCTTTAACTTCTTCGGTGGGTGGTCTATAGAGTTTCCCAATTGCATATCTGGCCACCAGTCCTCCCACAGAATGTGCAACAAACGAAATCTTGCGTAAATTTGGCTTTTCTCGAATAACATCAAGGACCTAGCATTCAAACATTTTTGCTGACAGCTAATCAGAATATGCAATTAATAATCTTATATTAAAAGTAATAAAGTATAAAACTTCATTGATTTAGATGGACTTAAATAGGGTTAATATCATCTATGTGCTGACCTCCTTTGCCAACCTTTCACCCATAACATCCACGCCATCTAAAGTCAGCCTAGACATATTCCGTTCGCTGCCTGCAAAACATGTTAATCAATTAATTACAATCTTGAGCAGACATACAAGGGTCAAAACTCAAAACTTAGAAATCAACATTGTTGATCCCAATACTATGCTTAATAGGTTGCTAAATGAATGATTAACTTGTTTAAATGAGTGGTTTTCGCCAATGTGCAAAACCAAAAGAATTATTTTTGACACCACTATGAACGCTTTGATGGTTTTGTCATCCCGTACAATATAAAGCTGATATGAACAAGTATTCAACATGCAGAAGCAGCAACAAATGCATGTAAACGACAAACCATTCTTGCAGAAGATTGGTACCAAAAGAAATGCTACTTACAATGGACAAATACTTTATCCGGTAGGCTTTTAACAAATTGCTCAGCTCCAAACTTCCAATCTGAAGAACTGCACAAGCAAGCATTCAACTAAGGCCAAAACCAATTTCAGGACAATTTCAAATAAAATTATTATTAATAATAAAAATCTCAAATACTAGAATTTAACATTATTTAACACCACAAAATTGAATATAGTCTATGTGAATTGGAAATAATGAAATGCAACAATCATGATATAAGAAACCCCCCAACCCCCACCCAAATTAAAAAGACACGGTGCCATGAGGAAAACAGGAAAAGTCAAAATCCAGCATTTGTTGAGTTTAAATCAAAAATCAGGATATCATTTCAAAAATTGATTAAGATTCCAATCATACCAAGCAGGAAATATGTGTATAATCATGATACAATAATAACCAATTAACCATAACAAAGAACTAAGCAATAACTAAACTAAATCATGCATCCGAAGTCCAATAAGAAAAATCGAACATAATTAAATTCAAATATCCGCAATTTAATCTCTCTTTTTTTCAAAGAAAAAAATTCGAGAAGGAAAAAACGAACCTGCCAAGAATTCCGTGGACCATGACAACCAGATGATCAGCTGATAAAGAATCCGAAGGTTTACAGCTCCAAACATCGCGGCTACCATTCGCCGATTCCGACGAGCAAACTCCGTCGCTCACGTCGCCGTTTTGCATCCTTAAATTAGTTAATTATTACTAAAAATACAATATATAATCTCTCACAGCCCTCCAAACTGACCTATTTATTTACTTTAAAATAACAACATTAAAATCTAAAAGTATGCATTTGAATTTGAAAATCAGATTAAATCAAAATTGTTCCGAAGATACTTGAAGATTCTCGGGAAAAAAATTGGCAGAGACAAATCGCGAGGAAAAAAAAATCAGATGAGAGCTGTGAGAGTTAGTTGGAGCCTGGAGGGTGAAAAGAAAAATAAAGCATTAAAAAAGAGGGAGAAAAGAAAAACCTGAAAGCGAAGAAAACTCTTTTGGAAGACGACGTTAACGTGGCAGCAGCGATGAGGGCCCTACCAATTGAAACCAAAAAAAAAAGTATTATTAGAAAGAAATCAAAATTGATTTACTGTTTACTAAATTTATTTTAGTAGTAATCATTATTTTTTACTCCTGTTCGATGCAGTCAGTCACCAATCATTTTTTCAGGTTGAGATTGAAAATTGAAATCGTGTGGTTTTTAAACTAAAATTTAAAAACTACGAAAGGAAAAAGAAATACTGTATTATTTGGTCTCCATTGCTAACCGACCAAACTGCAAGGTTAAATAACGGAGGGCAGCAAACAGGTCGTTGATTCTTAAGCGCGTTGGCTGTACTCGCTGTCGGGTGTGTTTTGGCGTATGGATAGAGGGCGACGTGGAAAAAAGTTGGAGAATACTCGCTAATCGCTACTTTGGATTTGGACCGACAATTACTAGTAATAATTTTTGTTGGTAGAAAAAATACGAGTAATATATTTAAAAAAAAATACGAGTAATAATTTATTTAATAATAATGATTTTAAATTAATGAATACTCTTCTATTCAAAATAAGTGAAACACTAGGAATATTACACAGACCAAGACAATGATTAGTTGGTTTTAAATTTAGTAAAAACTCACTTAAAATGACATAATTACCCTTTATAAACAATTAATTAATAATAAATCTTATCTTCCTTCCCAACTTTCCAAGATCACTTAAAAACTCAACCACTTTAATTAACTTAGGGGTATGTATGAAAAAAAAAAATTGCATTGGTTTTGTAATTGTTTCGCTTATTTTGAAAGACTGGGGTCGTTTGGCATCGTTTTCGTTTTTCTGTTTTTTGTTTTTGTTTCGTTTTCGTTTTGTTTTTGTTGTGCTGTCAATTTTTGAAAACAAAAACATGTTTGGATATACAATTTGGTTGTATGTTT
The DNA here is from genome assembly GCA_001974825.2 of Corchorus olitorius. Classification (NCBI taxonomy): domain Eukaryota; kingdom Viridiplantae; phylum Streptophyta; class Magnoliopsida; order Malvales; family Malvaceae; genus Corchorus; species Corchorus olitorius. The sequence continues at coordinate 59,518 of AWUE01023881.1, forward strand.
TTAAATAAAAAAGTAAAAAAAGAATAGTTAAAAAGTATGTGAGTTACTGTTCAGCATTGTGTTTCTGTGTTTTGGAAGTGTTTTGGAAAAACATGAAAACACAAAATTCTTGCTTCCACTTTTTTCCAAAACACTGCTTCTGTTTCCAAAATTTTTGAAAACATAAACAGTCTGCCAAACATGTTTTCACTGTTTTGTTTCAAAAACAGAAAATTGGCAACAGAAAACAGAAAACGAAAACGATACCAAACGAGCTCGTAAACAAAAGTTAAAATGTTTCACTTATTTTGAATGGGAGGGATGGAGTATATACGAAGGATAATAAAAGTTTGTTATGGAATTACTAAAAGATTTATTCTTTTTCTTTTTTTATATTTGACCTTTACGCTAAAACAAGATCTGATGCCTTGCTTTAGGTTAACTTAATAATGATTTAAATTGAGAGAAATTTTTCTTGTAGAGCAAATTAAAAAGATAATAATAATATAAATTTCTTTGGTAAAAAAAAGTATAAATTTCATGAGGAAAAAAAGAAGCATAAAAAAGAACTAGTGAATTCTTGTACATAAATATATACCATTCGAACTATTGATACTTAGTATTGATGTCAAAAAGAACTAATGATAGTATAGTAAGCCTAAGATTTTCAAATCAATCTTTCTATCGATTATCGAACAATTCCTTGAATTAATATTTTACCAAAATAAATTCCTTGAATTAATTGACCCAAGTAAATTGTGAGCCTAATCATAGCTGTAAAGTTATTTTTGATCCAATAAACCACTAAATTTTGATTATATAAGACCAAACATCAAAGCCAGATCCATCCCTTCACCAGGAGAAGAATAAAAACTACACCATTTCCATTTGCTTTCTGTCAAAAAGGTAGGTCCAAGAACAATCAGTTTTTGCTACCCTATATCATGATTTAATGTTCCTTTTTTTGGTAGCAATATTGATTGTTATTATTCAATTATTATTATTATCAGCCACATTATATGTACTGGAGCAATATTATTGATTAGCAAAAAACAATTAGGATAAAGACATTCACACTGACTCACAAAAAAAAAAATACTAATGTGCAAGAACTTATCATAGAGGGACCATTATGTAATTAATAGTTTTAATTAATTATTGTCATTTTGCAAATGTTATTATCCATATACAAATGCATTACTATTATATGGCACAGACTGGCAGTTCCCTACAAAGAACTTGTTGCCTCTTGGCCCTCAGCCACTCACCTTCATTTCCATACTTTTTTTTTTCCATACTTTATTTAATTATTTCCATACTTTACTCTAAGAAAAAAAAAATCTAATGAAAAAAGGGTAGGAGGGAATGGATGAAATGGAAACACCTACCCTCCTTTTTTTTTAGAAAAATAAAATTAATGGCCCGTACACTACCAGATTATATCTGTTACAATTACTAATTACAATAATCTATCTAATAATTTCTCAAATTTTAAAGCTAAATATATCAAGTTTCACCAAAAAAAAAAATCTACATATATCAAGTTACTAATAATTAATTTCACAAAAAGAAAGTTACTAATAATTAATCTTGGACACTCGAATTCTTGTCACACCGTATGTAAAATGTATGTGAATTTTGTGACACTTTAAGTGGGGTTTTTTTTTTAGAAAATTAAGGGGGGATTTATTAATTTGTTCTAATTAAGATGTATAGTTTGTATTTGTGATTTAAGTATATCATAAAATTCCTACATAGCACTTATCTTGAAAGAGCCATCCAACCATGTTGGTTGTTGCCTAGATTAATGAACACATAATTATTTAGAAGAAACACGATATGATGACGAGGAAATATATATCAAACAAATTTGACATGGATCACATGCATTTATTATTTTTCTAGTTAAGGTTTGGATATACGTAGGCAGTATAGAAAATTCTTGGCATTGCCACGACCACGATTGCTGATCAATAAACTACTTTTTTGACCTCGAAATTAATGTATTTTGGGTCCCCATTCCCAAAGCTGGTCCTGAACTAGGTGCTCCGCAAAATTCTTTGTGGAGAATTTATAATTTGGATTCGGAAGCCTAAATATGAGACTTGTACTATAGCAAAATTGGAAGCTAATTAAGTCCCTCCTCTCTCAAAGATTTATACATGAGAAATTATTAAGTGGGACAGACCTACTACATAATCCATGAAACTAATTAATAGAATCTTATCATGTTAGATGACCTTCCTAAATTAAGATACGATTTTAATTCAAGGTTTAGCTCTCTTTTAAGATAAATCCTGTATAAAGGATATAAGTCCTCAAATTTGAGATATTATTCAGATAGAGTTTTAGAATATTGATGAGATGTCTTAATATTATTGGTTGGTCCTATAGATAACGTGGTGGGTCCATCCCACTTAATAATTTCTCATATATATAGGAAGTAATATATTTCTCTTCAGCCAAAGAAATGAAGAAATCACATCTAATTATCTCTTATTATGGATTCAGCATTATTGAAAATGAAGAATCTTTTATTTAATTTATCGCTTGATCAATTTTTTTAATAAACCATTAATGGAGTATCAATCAACAATATATTAGGAACACCCAGCACCAAAGTTTGGTCTTGATAACTGATCATTCTTTATTCCACTATATAACCTGATGCACCTGAATCCAAGCAATTGACTATATATGTAGAAATTGGTGTGTTCCTTCACTTAAAAGTTAAACCATACAATCTTCCTTCTTCTTTTTTCCTTTTTTTTTTCCTACTTATTATGCCATTGTGGCTATTGGAGTTGGAATTGACTTTGTTCATACTCAAGATCAACCTTATTCAGGTGTTGACCCACTTTGTGCAGAGGGTGGACCTGGCAAGGTTTTAGTTTAAATGGTACCACAAAACCCCAGTTTTAAGTTTATAGGTTGTGTTTGGAGGTGGACGACCAGATGATTGATGGTACAATATTATTTGTGCATATTGTTTGATGATCTGTGCATAAAAATTTATCTGATCTCACCTCCAAACACACTCATGTAGTAGATATATAGTATTTGGCGGTGTAAATTTTAGACTCCACAAGCGGGTTGTGGAGTTGACACATGTTCATTTTCTGAATTAATCAAATTTTAAATATTTCAATCTAGTCCCTAGAGGACACATATCCCCCTTCAAGACTTGTTTATACCTAAACTCTATCGCCGGTGTATCATATATAAACCCATGGTATATATATTATTACGCTGATTTTCTAATTTTTATATAGTTAAAATCCATGTAAAGCTTCACTCAAAAAAAATTCCATTTTAGTTTTCCAGATTTACCATTTTTATAGAAGAATAGGTTTCGAGTCGGTATATCTTATACCTACCGAAAGAAAAGAAATACTATACCATAAACGAATTCCACCACATGGTTTTTGTAGAAGGCTTACACGCAAAAACACAAGGTGGAAAAAGCAACATGCACGTTTCCATCCAACATCAGCAACCCTATTCTTGGGCCGATCGAATTGGGTTTGGGCAATAAAAATCTTATACCGAAGACTCAACCCATTCGGACTTTGGCAAGCGCTCATGATCCGTTGAACGACGCTAGTTGTGATATTATATAAACTGGTAGGTTATTTCACTAAATTTATTAGAAATGTGTTAATTTGAGCCTGCAGATATTTTTTTTTTTAAATTTGGACTTGAATTTACATGTGACGAGACTTGCTGAATATATATGGCTTGAAAATAAGTATGTTATTACAATTGTTAAACACACATGATCAGAAAAGACAATAATAGAGTAGTTCTCAATTAATTTAACATAAATAAGATTTTCGATTTTCATTAAACTTGATTTTCAATATATAGCAAGGATTCTCACTAGTGGACATGTTCACTGCACTTTACATTCGTTTAATTATGGCTTTCAAACATTTATATTCTCTCTCCTATAGGTGACCATGGTTGAAATCGTGGCTATTTGATTTATATAAAAAAATGCAATTTCAATATTAAAATAAAAAAAAATCCCCAAGATTACCCGAGCTCATATATATTCTAATTGTGGTTATAATAACACTTCTTAATTAACTCTGCAATAATTCCTACGGAATTGAGTTAATATGGTATTTCAACTAATGTTATTGTGGAATATTGTGAATTTGGAGTGTTCATGTGTTGGCTCGATCAAACCCATTTTTCATATGGAAGCACAAGTAGAACTAGCTTTAATAATATTATTATATTAAGTTCAGAAACCAAATTTTGAATTTATTCAGATACTGAACTCATATACCTATAAAATTGAAAGACACAAGAACAACATATTTATTCCCCTAGCATCGCTAGACAAACACACAATTATTAATTTATTGAGAAATGAGAACTCAACTCTTTATTACTTAATATATATGAGTAGTGTAGTGTGTATAACTTGCATTTTATTTGAGAAATCCCCACTCGAACCGACTTCGTCATCTGATCAGTGCTTCACACCCTGCAATGCAAGAGAACATTTTAATTAGAAAAGTAAATAACTCATACCCTGCAAGAGTACATTTAATTTATGCATAAATAAAAAAAAGAAAAAAATTAACTGAGAGTGTGATTATAATAACAATTTAAAAGTAACATCATTAATATAGAGAAAAAGAGAGAGAAGAATATGGATATATGTATATGAGTAATTAGTATGTAGTATTACTTGTCGCAATCAGTGGGGGTGCGGATGCGGATGTTGTCGTAATAAGGAATGGTGACATTGCATTTTTTGGCAAGGAGATCGAACACTTTTGTGTTCGTGATCGACCATTAGAAAAAATAGGTTTAAACAATTGCAAGCATCTTGGCGTCTACACCGCGACACCCTTTGCAGCTGCCGGAAACTGTCGCAGCACTCAGGCGACGGCTTATATTTTGTTGGGTCAGGATACCCATTAATAAATGTCCTCTCATCCGAAAGGTACTTTGCGCAAGGTATCAATGGCTTATACACATACAAACAACGATCAAATTCTGGAGTGGTGGGGCTCATATAGTAGGCGGCCGTAACGGTGGCTCTTGGACCAACATTAACCAACATGAACATTAACATAATTACAACCAAAGACAAAAGCTTATTATTAAGGTTTGGATCGGCAGCCATGGACGTTGAGTACTCTGAAAAGGACGATCGAGAGAAGAAAGTTATATATTGACACTTGTGTTTTGGATGAATATTGGCAATGGAGGGGCTTCGATCGGTTTTTATACAACATAAGTATTTCAACTTTATTCATTAATAGGCAATAATAATAATAATTTCCCAAGTTGCTGATCTTTGAATTATTTTCTTTTTCCTTGGCAAATTACGAATTCCATGAGGAAAATTAAATATCAAACACAATCAAAATGCTTGCTTACATGTATTAGTAAAAGATTTCAACGAGGCACATTGTAATGTTTTAAAACAAACATTTGCAATTATTAATAATTTATAGGGTAATTTTCTTTCGCAAAAAACTTTATTGGATAATTAGTCCTCTAAATTAGGACATCATTGAAATAGAGTTTTAGAAAATATAGAAACAAATTGATCAGATACTAACTATAACATATACTATGAATGCATATGAATCCAAATGAAAAAAGAAAAAAAAAAACCATTACAGTACACTATATATGTATATATTTTAACGATTGATCGCGTTCTATAGTATTCTTCATTTTCGACCTTTTCTTTCTTTTTCAATGCGGTGTTTCCAGAAAAAGATAGAAAAGGTTGTGCTAAGACTGCTAGACCTCATTAACATCATTCATGTAATGATCTCTGAACATTTATATAGACATCCTTTTCATTTCTTATATTGCAAGTAATCATAGAGGTATAAGGGTGTCTAGTCTTGAACCTTGGTGACTACTACAACGGTAGAAGACTGGTTTTCCTTTATAGGGAGTGGAGTGGAGTGGAGTGGATGAGGTGGCCTGATTGAACTTCCCTGAGGACAATGATCTCCAAGTGCAGAGTTCAGCAGAAACTATCCTCATGACTAGCTTGAGATTTCATGGTGGTGCTCAAGGTTCCGAAGAACAATTTTTGCAAAAATTTTGGCTTGAATGGGGGCTAATGCTGCAGCAGCAGCAGCACGTAGCACCCTTGGTGCACCAGCATTTTGAAGGAGGCCTGAATGGTGCATTGCGTGCCGTCCTCCAGGCATGGTAAACTGCAAGGGCAAATTTTTAAGAGTTGTAGTATTGTAGTGATTAAATAACCCAATGAAAATCACGAATATGAATACTATTTTATGAATAAATAATAGAGGGAGAACAGGCACTTGCCTGCAAAAGAGCAAATGCAGAACAGGACTTTAGAATAGAAGAAGGGTCTCTTAACATTCTGACAAATCTGTCAATCTCAGCTCCGCTGGAGAGACACATGAAGGAAAAAGAAATGGAACATATTAGAATATAGAAAAAGGGAAAAAAAAATTAAAATATGAAGCTAATTTAAATGTCATTTACTGAGAAAAGAGTGGCAGATATTGAATCTATTTTGCCATAACATATAAATTGGTACCAAGGATTAAAGCAATGTTCACAAACTCTGCATGCAAACGTAACATGTATGCATAAACATGCAAGATAAAACTTATAACAGCTTCAACAATTATGCACTCTTCCT
>AWUE01023882.1:0-71719 GCA_001974825.2 Corchorus olitorius
TTTTTGGGGGGGGGGGGTGCACAAACAATAATCCTGGAGTGCATAACTTGGTTAATAAATTAAATAAATAAATGCTGCTACTTCTTTAATCTTACCACTATAACTACACATGAATTTACCGGTTTCACATTTTGAATATGAAAATGAATAAAAAGAAGAAGAAGAAGAAGAAAAACCTGCATCTCAGATGCCCTGCTTCTGGTATTCTTATGGCCTCTGATATCTGTGCAAAAGCTGTGGGAGCTAATGATGCAGCAGCAGTATAAAATGTCTGTGGATCAAAGAATGAGATCACAAATTCTTCAACATGTTTCAAGGCCATCCTTCCAACCCCATCTACATTCAGAGTCTTTGAACTGCCCTGTGATGAAGGCCCCACTGGAACAGCTCCGTCTATTCTGTGTTTATGTAAGCAAAAAGTTACACCCCATAAGTAATTTTATAAACAAATTTCCACCAGTCAATGCACATATTTACAAAAGCTTAAATATGATACGGTTCTTATTTGCTTCTACTCAAAGCAGTATCTAGAGGTTTCAGTCTGAGATGATTTTGAAACAAATAAATCTGCCTTCTATATGAGATTGTCCATTTATGATAAGTTCCAGAAAATGGCTTGGAATACCTTCCATCATACATGTAAACCAAGGCTAACGCAGCCATAAAACGTGCCATTTTTGACATTGATGTAGAACATAGATGAACAAGGGGTTGAACTCCACCATCTTGTATTATACGAAGAGCATTATCACGATAAAAGGCCAAATTCCAGAGTGCTCCAGCAGCAGTCTCATGGACATCCTGAAATTCAAACAAATACCAAAACCTCAACTTACAATGAAGTTAGACAACATAAATGTGCAAATTGTCAATCAAGGGGAATGGATATTGCACATTGTTAAAAAACATGAATCACTAGAACATCATCAATGATAAGAACACATATAGTATTTCTATATTGTTAAAAAACAGTCTTAAGGATTTCACTGAGATTAAGCAAGCTCCGGCTTGGGTACTAGAAAAGGAAGGGATAGGCTGATATCCCTTCTTTCCTTGGTTTTATGTTCGTATATTATAACATAAATCAAAGATGTTGTCACTCCAAAAAAGTAGGTCTTACTCTGTAATGGTGATCAAAGCCCAAATATTATATAACGAGACCTCTGATTAAATCAACTTTCAATTCATCGAAAATTATGAAATAATGCAAATGAGCATTGATCACGTATAAAATAATATTCACTAGAGGAATACAATCATTGTTGAATGCAAAGAAAGAAAAATTTAAACATTAATTCAGTGAGCCAGAAGTAAATAACTTACTTCAATATCTGAGCGTGCTAATTCTATAAGTGGACTTATACCACCTTGTCTCCCAATAGCAATGCTACATAAAAAGAAAGTACATCAATATGTGTCATAGATGGGTAAGAAATACACCTTTAAGAAAATTAATGCACATGGATATAACAATACCATTTAATATAATATAATGATAATAATAATACACAAGGATACAAATTTAAGTGCATAAGGTGAAAGATAGAGCAACTACAAGCAAAGAAATTTCCTTGAATACCTGTTAGTTTCTGATACGGACAATCCCCAGAGAGCACCTGCAGCTCTTTCTTGAAGACCTTGGGAAGCATTTGAGCTAGATTGAGCCAGGGCAACCTAATCAATCAAAATCATAACAAAATTTCAACAACCTGCAAGGAAGCCGATAGCCAAATAATATTGATCTTTGTACAAGAGCACTACCTAGACGAGAATTATATGTTCGAGGCCATCAAATCATAAAATTTGTTCATTGTAAATAATAAGGCATTCGCTAGAAGATCATCAAGGCAGAGAGATTCATCAACATCAATTACCCTCAACATATCAAACTAAATCATCCTTAGTAATTCAATTTCCTTGCCTTTTTGACACCAGACACAATTTATTTCACAGATTTTTACATTGTTTTGGTTGTTTTATAGAAGAAACCTACAATAAACCTTTCAATTCACAATAACGTTATTCCTCATGAACTCAAAAGCACAATCACAGTGGTTTTATAAACATTCAAAGCAGATCTCGCTTCATCACATCACTGAAACTATCAGTTCTTATCCCATACCTGAAGACTGAAACCACCCTAATGTACCATCAATTGAGTAGAAAAACAAAGAGACCGGAACATGGACACGATTACTTTACCTCAAAACATTATAAAGTCCATGCAGCTTTTAATCCACTAAAAGAATGGGGAATAAAATGCAGAATAAATACTTTTGAAGTGATTGGTTTAGGTTCAGCGAGGAAATTTTATTTTTTATAGAGACCTCCAAATAGTCAGAAACAAAAGTAATCACTGATATCAAAACTAATTCTACAATACGAATTATTCCAAACACAATGATGCTGTAACATCTATCTCACTAAAGCTAATTAAAAAATGTTGTCACTTCCATCTTAAGGAAAATAAAGAACTAGCATAGGATGACTTTTCTTGGATCCCGCTTGCATACTAAATTACTAATACTAATTAACACCTAACTTATCATGTTTGAAACTACAAAAATATTCAGTCTAGTCAATTGATTTAAGTCATAATCTTTACAATAAGTTGAAACAGACTAACATAAAGATGAATGAGAAGAAAACTCGCCAACATTCAAAATATGGGTTGCATCACGAGAGAAAACTGAGATGAGATCACAAGCAGTTGCTGCCCGAAAGCCTAGGTGGTATACCAACCATAGCTATTGGATCATATTTTTTGTGTAACAGTAATTATAACCGTAAGCTTCACAGAAATTACCAAGGGAACACGCAAATCTGGGACTATGATCAAATTAAGACAAAGATAAGACTAATAGAACCATTTAATAGTTCTCCAAGAAATGCAAAAGTTGAGATAACTTCATATATTTGATGCATCAGAAGTGAAATAAAGTAGAATATAATTACTTGAAACACGAAATATTAAGATTTAACATGTAATTCATCCTACCAGTGCCTCAACACCACCAGCAGCAGCAATTGCTTCTCGATTTTTGTCATCAAATGACAAATTCCACAAAGCACCAGCTGCTTCCTGCCTGTTTGTTCAGATACATATAATTAAATGGGCATTTCTGAAAAAAATGGGCTTGGAAGATTCTGGACATAGCTTACTAGATGCAAACACTCCATGGAACATTTAAGGTGAAATCCCAAGAGTCAGCACAAATAGTAATAATTCTATGGAAAAATATAAGATATATTCCCATCTAGTTAAGTTCTGTTGTAGAAGAGGCTATCATTACAATTTTACAGAATATGAAGTGAAATAGATTACCTGACACCTTCATTTTGAGAATAAGTAAGTTGCACCAATGCTTCAAGTGCACCTGCCTCTTGCCCAATAGCAGCATTATTGCTGTTGCTATCTCCATGAGCAGCCAAATTAGCCAACGCACGAGCAGCCTAGCCAAAAGGAAAGAACTCCAATTCAGCAAGAAAACTAAAGAGACTATCTGCTAAAAGGATGATGTGTGAATAAAAATGTATAATTCAACAAAGCGTCCTCAGCAAAGCAACTCAGTGAAGTGCTGGATCAATTCTTCACCATGCAAAGACATTTTCATGTGCACACATAAGCTACTTATTTCTGACAACAGAGACCCACTGATAATTCCAAACAACAGATAAGTAGCAAATTCTTTTCCCTGGCGAGAGCACAAATGGAGACAAAAGAATCATGCTTACTATGAAATAAAGCAGAAGCGAAATGGAAGTAGATGAAGATACAAGTAGGAATGGTTTTATTAAGCCCATTACCAACTATAGGGTAGAGATTGTGGCTTAATAAAGGATGCTACACAAATATTCAAGCACAATCAATTAATCAGGGAAAGCATGGCAACACAAAAATAGAATATGACAATTTTCCTTACCCTAAAATTAAGAAACTAGATAAAGTAATTATGTTAGGTGTTACATTGCTCAATGTCATGATTAAATTATCATAGTGTAGAGGGATTTAGTCTTTAGGTATTCTAAGTGCATATTAGATACAAATCCCATGGCAAATGCAAAGGTAGTTAGCCCATGAGAGTCTCAGCTGTAAGTTATCCAGAGCACTATATAGCTTAGTATGGAGGACGTGAGATGGTGTTTATCTATACTTTATGGCATTCTGCTAATAATCTCATAGTTCTCACTAGTGCAGATTCATAGTCTTCTCTCAAGGCCTTCTAAAAGATCCATGTATTACCCTGAAGAAAGTATACTGACAAGGAGTAACAAAGTAATTTTTTTTTGAAGAATATAACAAAGTAATTAAAAAAAGTCAACATCATTAAAAAAAAAGCTTATTGTTATTTCTCAAGGTTCATAGTAAAACGTAAAAAACCTGCTCTTGCACTCCTTCAAATTTGCAAGTCCGAGCAAGCATCACCAAAGCATGGACACCACCAGCCATAGCCACCTCCATGCTGCATTTCTCATCAGCTCCCAAATTTGCCAGCGCTCCAGTAGCACGTTCCTATCATTTAGAAGAAAAGTTAACAATTTACCTCCAAAAGGATATCAACTATGAATAGGGAGGAAAGACACATTACATACAAGAAGTCCATCAGTGCTGGTAGGCCATTTGAATATAAGGTCAACTAAAGCCTTTATACCACCTGCCTCTGCAATAGCTCCCTGAAAAAAGAACGTTGTTGAGTAAAGGCAGAAATTTTGAAGATAATCATCAACATAGTTCCAGTTTTGACAACCTTATGCTCATCCCCAACAGAAAGGTTCCACAGCCCTCCAGCAGCCTCTTCAGCTACTAATCTGTTCATTGATTTTGCTAAATTGGCAAGGATAGTGATTCCTCCACTTTCAGCAACAGCCTTTGCAACTTTTGAATCTATGGACAAGTTTGCTATAGCCTGTATCCCAACAATAAAATAGACTAGTGCCTAGTATCGAAAGCAACTCATAAAACAAATTCCTAGGTTAAGTATCAAGTGAGAACATAACTTCTAAAACAATATTTATGACAAGTTCAACATCTAAGCCATAGTAACTTCTAAAATTACTTATATTTTATGAATTTAAAACTTTCAACTACAAAATATCAACTATTTCATAAAATTTATAAAGACTTTTCCCCCCATCTATTTGAACATGGATAAGAGTATTATCTAATATATTCTCAATATGAAGGCAGTCCTTACTTTAGCTGCTTCCGACTGAAGCCCCTCCTGAGAAGATCTTGCAAGGTTCAAAAGCAACCGTATTCCATCTCCCCGCATGATTGCCTCAGCTCTTTGGGAATCAACAGTAGCATTTTCATCATCAATAACCACAAAAGTTGCAACAGCAGTAGCTGCTCTTTCTTGAACTTCCTCCTGTGAACTTTGCAACAAACTGAGCAAAACTGCTGCACCTTGTGTGAGCCAGAAGCCATCAAACTCTTTCAGGTTGTTTTCCGCGATACGCAAAAGTAAATGCGAAAACACCCATTCAACCCAAACAAAAATCTCATCCAAGCTTTTATCCTTATTCTTTAATTTCCTCCAATACTGAAACACATCATTAACATTTTTGGAATTGTCGGCTAATAATGATGCTACTCCCTTGAAGATGTCACTTAAAAAGGTCAATAGTATTCCTCCCTTCTGTTTAAGCATTGTGTTACTGTCAACTTCAGCCTCAAAAACTGGACAATTCAAGGCAAACAATACTTTCAAATTTCGGGATGATGACAAAAACCTTGTAACAACACTGAGATTTACATCTGTTCTAGAAATATCTAAACCCACCAAGTGAGGCAATCTACTCCAAACTTGTGCTGCAGAAGCCCATTTCAGGTTTCTAGTCCCTGCAACTGATAAAAATTTAACAGAAGTCAAGTTTCCAAGAGCCACTTCATCAATGTTTTCTGATTCCACAAACCCAACATCCAGTAACTGCCTACAATGCTTAGCTAAAGCATTTAAGGCATCTCCACTAACTTCCCTAACACCTGACATCCAAAGCCTCCTCAAGTTTGGGCAGCAATATGCAAGTGCTCTAATTGCATCACTGCTGATTTTTTCGCATGCGTCTGGGCCAAGATGGACACTCTCAAGCATCTCATGTCTTGCTGCTATCACTGAAAGTGCAGCATCCGTGATATCCCGACAGAAATCACCACTAATTTCTCGAAGTTCCCTTGCTTGGAGACTAACTAGTGCATCTGCTGAGCCTGCTGCATGAAATTGAAGTCTCTGGAGACTTTTGCATCGTGAGGAAAGTGAGACTGCCGCCGCAGTGTCAAATTTGTGAGAACGGAGGTCCAGTGTTCCCCATAAACAGGGCAAAGAACCTATAAGCCTAAATGTGCGACAAGTTGAAGTCAAGCTAGCTCGGTCTCGATAATTTAAATAAGAGAAGAGTTGAATAACTGTATCATCAGGCAAGGTTGTCCAATCAACTCCATAATCAGTAGCTTGATTCAAACATCCACTATCCGGGGTCTCTGAACTAATGTTTGTCTCTTCTTCCTTACTATGTGAACATTTCCGTTTCACTCTTGGACTCATATGTACCAGTTTCTGAGCACTGCAAAGAAAAGGTAAGATGACAAATCCCAGTGATCACTAAATAAAACTTTGAATTATGTAAAGCCCACAAGCTTGAACTCGAGTAATCTTTCAATTGAACAAAACAAAATGAGTTCAAGAAACATGCCTCTTTTTTTCCCCAAAAACTACAAACCCAGCAAAGGACAAACTCAAATTTCATGTCAAATAGAATTCAAGAAACATTACAGACAATCCCATTCTCCCATACGCAATGAATATAAAGATCAATCTTAAATTTTAGTAAACATACATATATATCCAATGAAAGAAGCTTCAATTTTTCCCAACCCCAAAGCTAGAGAACCCCAATGACAAAAAGTTCTAGAATTTAATCAACATTCAATCAAACAACCATCGTTTCTTCAATTCCGGACACCCGGAAAGTCAATTTTCCAAAAACTCAATAACCCCAGTACAGAAAAACAAAACCTCAAAGTTTGAACTTTAAACATACAAAAGCAATGAATGTACCTGCAAGACTTGCAGAGGATTGGTGCAAAGGAAGATTCTTTGAAACTGAGGAGCAGCTAGATATATGTAGGGTAAAACCCTGCGACGGTTAAGAAGTAAAAACAGCAGTTAAAGCCAACAAGTAGAAACATTGCCTGAAGACAAGCTGTTCCTGATTCTCTGTTACTACTTTTTATCTTTTTCTTCGACGGTTGCAAATTAAGACAAGAGAGGAGCTTGGGGTTATTGATGAAGATGGTGGGTTTCTTCCTTTCTTGCTTGTGCGTTGTGCCCCTCAATTTGCTTCCTTGATTTGATTCTCCTTTATTTTATTTATATATACTACTAGTATTTAAGACTTTAGTTTAAGCAGTAGTAATAGTTTTGTGTTTCGTTCACATTATGCCAAACCGAGTGCTTTATGTTTTTGTTGTTTACTAAATACTTTTTGTTACAAGAAAACGTTAAATCTTTATACAGATCTTACTGAGCTTAATGAGATTGAAAATGGCTTTGAGTTACAATTCATGAAGCAATAGGAAGTTGAAACTTACAAACTTGGGATAGAGATTCAGGCCAACTTTAAACATGTGCAATTTCCCATTTTGATAACAAAAATGTGTATGAGAAAAATGAAAGCTTGTAATCCACCATGCTACTTTACTTAAGTCTATTGTTACATAAAAAGGTTGATTTGATTCGTCCTCAAGTAAGTACCCCAATAGTTAAAAGTCGAAAATTCTTGTGGGACGTCCAGAGTTTGAATTTATGAGATGGATGAGGCGGGATTTATAAGATTGGAGAGAGTTATCCTCATTGTATGGCTTATTATCTCACGGTGCCAAACAAAGAAAAAGTCAATAAAAGGATTGATTTAAAATTCATTATGATTGAAGCATTTGGTTCTTATGTGATATATAGGATTCTCATATCTAAAAAATGAGTTTGTATCCACTTTCTCCCAACAAAAAAAAAAAGAAATTGACCATGTACAAAAGATTAAATGGATTATGCTTTGCTCAGATCACAGATCATGACCATTACCTGATGTGGTAATCTCAAACGTGAAAATTAGTAGGCAATTTTTTATACGTGAAATGTGATCAATGTAGAAATCTCATAGGATTCTCTGTACACATTTATAGTGGCATTTTCTATCCTATTATACGTAATTGACCAAGTAATTGTACTTCATTCATTTGAATAAATTATTGAAATTACTTCATAGGGTCAATGGCGTTTTGCCGTTTTCTGTGGTGGAATGAGATCCTGCAAACGGCTTTTATCAAAGAAATTGATTGCAATTGCACATCATTTCAACATCTAGTTTCTAGCTCTTGGACAGTTGTGCAGTCCATATATAGATAGTAGATAATGTTGATACTATTCAATCCAAAGAGTCGAAGGCAATTGTTCATATTTGTAATTGCAGTATCTGGAATTCAGCCGACTTGAGGTGGTGGAATATATAACTGTTCTTTGAAGTAGCAGTAGAAGCCAAATAGGAATGATGTGAAACAGTATCGTGGGTTGACATTCCTTCACTTTCTTGTGGCAATCAGCCGGAATTTAAGATACTCATACATGCTCTTCCTGATATCTATGTGTCGGGTGAGACAAAGAAGTGATAATACTAAAGAATGCATAGATGAACAAATATTCGTTAGGAAGATATGGCCATCTTATACATCAGTGAACAAGTTTCCTGCACCGAAATCGAGCAACTATGGACAAAATGGAGGGGGTGGGGTGGAGACATGATACAAGCTTTTTCATAGCTTGAAATAAAGCTGTCATTGAAGTCCCAAATGCACAAAGATCATATTACAACATTGAGAGTGAGAGAGGGCGGCTCAATAACTGAAGATGCCTATTTATACATTTCCTGTTTCTCTAGTAACAGCGAGCTGAATTGATAGTAAAAATTGTTTCAGTCATCTGAGCTGTAGTCACTAGATTCTGGCAGTAGAGGCACAGCAGCACAGCAGAATGACTCCTTGTCTTTGAGGAGAAGACAACTACCATCTGAATTCCATTTCAAATCAGTTATGGAAAACTGTGGTAGGGGATTACTTACACAGTATGCACCGGAAGGGGTCCACATATATAAATGAGAGCTTCCCGTGCAAAGAACAAGACGAGTGCATGTCGGATCCCAGGCTGCTGCACGAATAGGATTCTTCTGCACCAAGATGGCAGCCAACTCCAAATGACGTATGTCCCAGATCCAGAGAGCAGTTGGCATGCTATCATTGCGAGTACAGATATACTGGCTATCATTGCTCCATGAGAGAAGACCTAGAAATAAAATTAATTTGATTGGTGACAACATTAAGGGATGACAATCAAAGTTAATTTGGTCAAAATCAATCTAATTTGTTTGTTGAGCAGCTCAGTATGATCTCAAACTTTGGAGTGTCATTATAAGACTACATTACACAACCAATAGGAAGTATTGAACAAGACAGTTTATTTGCAACTTCAATAGATTTGTCAGATAAAAATCAGATCCGGTTAATCTTCATGTACGAGAAGAGCATAATCATTATGTGAAATTGTGAATAGTTACAATTTAAAGCATTCTGCATTGCTTGTTCTCACATTTTGTGCTATTTCAAGATATGGAATTATGAAAAACACAAACATTGAATCCATCTCCATCAATTTGGTGAATAAGAATGGAGGCTTACCAATTCCTTGTTTAGGGTTAGGTTTGTCTGCAGGAGGCTTCTGGAAAGGCAATGTAATTGGTACTTCCATAACTTCATATCTGACCTTGAAGTGTCCATCTGAAGCATCTGTTCCATATCCGCGCATGTAAATCCAGTTAGATAACTCAAATGCTAAAATTTACATAAATGCCTAGGCAAGTGTAAGTGATTACTAGTATTATGCATTATATCAAAATAAGAAGAGAATAATTCCTATTAATCCTAATTATTCTTACCAGAGCCTCTCATAAAATCATCATCCAAACATAACTCAGACATATCAAGTTGCAGTGGCTCATCCACCTCCTGGCAATTTAAGAAACAACATCAATAGATGCTTCTGACAGATAAAATCATCATCACAAGGAGCAAATTAATAACACACACAAGGGAAACAACTTACCTTGAAAACAGCAGCAGAGCAAGGAGCACGAACAGTTGATAAGTGCATAAACTCGGCAAAAGTTTTCCAAGTAAGGTGATTTAGAATGCGCAGCATCTGATCATAACTACCCACAGCAAGAAACTGACCACAGGGAGACCATGAAACACTTTTTACTCCCAGTCCACTTTCATATGCTTGATACTTAAAGAGACATCTTCCATCTGGAGAATATATTAGAACCTGTATGAAGTTACACAAGGAACCATTAACTATTTCTATTTTTCAACCGTATCAGTTCAACCAAAAAAAGTAACGTGAACAAAAGTAAATGCATGCTTGTACATTTGTAAAACATAAGTATGTGGTGATAGATAGCTAAATTAAACACCCAACTGTTCAGAATCATGCGATTTATAATTTGGCTATATCATCATCTACTAAGAAGCCATTTCTATCAGGAAATAGAAAAGCAGACATGTATATGTTACCTCAAAGTGCACTAAGCTTGAAGCAAACAATTTAAAAAAAAAATAAGGAAAAGTATAAGACTTAATTTGCTATATCCAATTAACATACTTGGCCAAAATATCTGAAAGACAAGAAAAGAGAAATGTTGGAAACAAAAGTTTATGAAGAAAAAGCGACAAACATAAGTTCACATACTTTGTATTCAAGAGGTGAATCCCAGATCACTATTGCACTGTCATCCGGTGACCACTGAATATCAGCCAAATCCAATGTGTCAACAGCAAAAACACCCATTATCTCCCAAGAGTGACAAGACAGCAGATTTATATAGTCCTTACAATCACGCCTCGTGCAAATAGCTGCAAATTTTCCATCTTGGGTAAATGAAACTCCCTTGGAAGCATGCTTTGGCCATTGTACATGAACACATGCTGTGTTCACTAATGACCAAACAGTTAATCGCAGCTGAAACTCAGAGGTGGTCAGTATGTGACGACTATCTGGACTCCATCTTGCATAAGCAATACCGGCAGGACCTTCATCTATTTTGCATGTCCATTCAGGTTGGGTGAGTGACCATGCCTGTATCATCGGTCTTTTATATAGACCACAAAGAATGTACTCAGAATCAAGTGCCCATTCGATATAGCTTATCTTATCCAAGCAAGAAAACAACTGCACAACCTGCATAAGTTTGAATCACAATAAATACCACTTAGAAACACCAGAAATACATGTTGTGAACCCAATGTGATCTTTGCACGAAGCAGGTGCCCATCCATTGTATTTTGAAATGCTTCAACAAATTCATACTTAAATACATGAGCTCAAAGAAAGAACATCAATATGCAGGAGTGATTTCATTGAGAGAATGCGTGTACAAAAAGATGGAACTTTGCTAAAAGAATGGGGGTTTTACAGAAAACATCAACATTTAACTGAAGAACATGGAACCTTAAACACTTAAACTTAACCATTCTCAGTGACCCAGAGAAACAGAACAAAAGACACATCTAAAGACTGAAACAAAATGAATCAAATAGGAAACAATACTGCACAAATCTAATACTCAAGGAAAGCTGGGAACCAAATGGAAAAGCCAAGTGTCGATTCTTAAAAATAAAATGGGTCCAAATAAGAACAAAAGGATCTATAAGAAATTACGATGGAGTGACTGTGCAAAGTTAGTTAGAGTTGAAATCTTAGCATACAATATTAATGAACACAGCAAATCAAAACGAATCCAGAAAGAAAAGAAAAACAATTTCTCTTCCTTTCTGTTCCTCCCATTCCCAATTAATGAGCAGGCTAAAAAAGGTACCTTCAACGAGAGAGTGTCTCGAATCACGAGACGATAATCGACGGCAACCGCAATGTAACGAGAATTCGGAGAAAAACAGCATGGACCCGTTTGTTTATAAGCTTCAGTGAACTCCATTCTTTCTCCTTCTTAGCCAAACAATTTCTCAGATCTCCAATGAATCAAAGCAGATGATGAAATTCCAGTTTCTCAGTTTTTTCCATTGGGAAACAAAAAACAAAAAACAAAAATACAGTTGAAGAGTCGTTTAAAATTTGAAGTAGATTTCACTTTTCAGTTTTCTTTTGTTTCATTTCATTTCAGTAAGACAAGAGTCAAGTGACAGGCTTTTTGACTGTAAAAAGCGGCACGGTATAAAATATAAATCAATTTATTATCTTTTCCATAAAAATTGGAAAACAAAACGAAGGCCCGTTGGGCCTTTTAATGGCCCATTGGGTTTTGTTTCGAAAATGGGCTCAAAATTTGAAGGAAATTTGGGCTAAGCCCAAATTATTTCCAAGTCGGCGACAGTTGAACGCATCTCTTCCAGCTTGCAAAAAGACTAATTTAACCCCACGTTATTTTGGAATTTACGAAAGTCGGTTAAAACCAAAAAAGGCGCTAGGGTTTAAGGGCTTTTCAGCTGGCCTGGCCTTCTTCTTCTTCTTCGCTTCTTGTTTCCTTCTTGTCTCTCTTCTGACCGTTGGAGCGTCGGAAAACGGCGACGGTTTAAGATCGTTTATCTCTCACTTTTCACTTTTTTTGAATTTGAAGAATCCCTAAAGCTCTTTTTAAAGAAAGAAATGGCGAGTTCTATAGCTTCGCAGTTACAGGCGATTAAGTCGTTTATTCAAACAGACTCTGAACCTCAAAAGCGGCCTTTCACTCGCCCTTCTATTTTGTATAACCCTAAAGAAGCTGCCGACATCGACATTGACACTATTCTAAACATTGCATTGACAGGTGTTGCTTATGCTTTTTTCAATTTTTAGAACCTCAATTTCTAGAGAAATTACTGCTTGGTTCTTCATTTATTTTTTATAATTTTTCTTCGTTTTCATGTTGGTATCTTAGGGCTTGAGGTTCTAGGAGGTGTGGATGAAAGGTTTAGAAACTACAAAGGTGATTTGTTTAGTCACAAGAGTAAAGAATTGGATAGAGAATTGATGGGAGTAGATGATAATAAACGAATTAATGCTTCCATAAGTTCCTATTTGCGGTTACTGTCGGGACATCTTCAACTTCCTGCATCTCTCAAAACACTTGAGTACTTGATACGTCGATACAAGTAAGTGCCTTTTGAGACCTTACAACTTACTGGTTGTTAATGGATATTGTTCTTGTGTCAAATTCTTTGTTGCTGTGATAATTTTTATGTGATTGGTGGGCTTGCATTTTCAGGATTCACGTTTACAATATTGAGGATTTGGTTTTATGTGTGCTGCCATACCATGACACACATGCTTTTGTTCGTATAATTCAGTTAATTAATACAGGGTAAGGAATGCATGAAGGCTTATATTTTCTTTCCCTCTGTTATCACACACAGTGTTTGTTAAATGCTGCCTTTTTTTTTCTTGATTGGTACAGGAATAGTAAATGGAAATTTTTGGATGGTGTTAAAATGTCCGGTGCACCACCTCCTAGGTCTGTTATTGTGCAGCAATGTATTCGAGATATGGGGGTTTTGGAGGCCTTGTGCAACTATGTGAGTAATTTATGCTATTCTTGTGGGTAATTTGGTTGCTACCTCTGACGGAGTCTTATACAGATTACTGTCTGCTGCAGGCATCTGCAAAAAAGAAGTTTGAGGCTTCAAGACCTGTGATTAGCTTTTGTACGGCAGTTATTGTTGAGGTTTTGGGTTCTCTTTCAACTATTGACAGTGACACTGTGAACAGAATCCTTCCATTTGTAACTTCTGGTCTTCAAACTGGTACAATAGGAGGTTCTGATCATAAGGTGAGTTTAAAGCATAGACATGATCATTTGAAAGTTTGTTTTTATAATTTCTTTTGTTTATTTGTTTTATAGGTTCTTTCCGCAGCATTTACACTGCTGGTTTTTTGTGCAGTTAGTATGAATTATTTATATATTTATGTATTTTCTGTGTAGGCTGGTGCTTTGATGATTGTCGGATTACTGGCAACCAAAGTAGCATTGAATCACAAACTTGTAAATAGTTTGATTCGATCAGTTGCTGAGGTGGCTAAGGAAGATGTAAAAGAGTCAACTGGCTTGCCATGGTTTCGGTTGTCTCTTATGGCTTTAATAAATCTTGTTCAGGTACAAGCACCCCAATTCAGTTTTATTGTTATATGCAAGAAGGAATTTCATTCTGAATTTCTATCATTTATGATGTTTTTCCCATTTCTCGGTGATGGTGGTTTGGCATTTTTCGTTTGAGGTTTGAACACATATCACTTGGTGAATTGATTTCCATATATTTCCACTAGGATCCATGTTTGACAAGAGAGGTTTGACCCTCATTATTTTGTATGTTTCAACAGTTATAATCAATGATGACTGTTGCTTTTCTCATGATGCTTATGTCCTTAAAACTATATTAATTCTATCCAAATTCTTATTTGTTGGGTGTTTATCTATTGTCTCTGCTAAATTACTAATTATAGAAAGTGCTCAAGGGGTTGTCTTCTTTATTTAATAAAGTGCTTTTCTTTTGATGGGTCGGTTCATATGATTAAAGGTTTGCTTTCGAAGAATAGGTGCTTGGTGTGCCTTTTTACATGATATAATGATTTGAAATCAGTCCCTGAGTTTGAATTAATTTAGTCATCCTCGTAGCAAATGTTTGGTTATATGTTACAAGCTTTGTCCTGTTTCTATATTTCTTACCGTATTTTGTGTGAATTTTGTAGTCACAATCTGTTGGTACTATCCCAAAGAAGGCTTTGGAAATTTTAAGGGATACCAGGTAACCCCTTATCTTCTAAACATTTTTTGGAACTATATATAATTCAATACAGTAAATGTATTGTCACCTACTCTTATTTTATAACTGATCTTTTGCCATGCTTTTAAAGGGATATTGCTGGGGTTTTCTTGGAACTATCTAAAGGTTTTAATATCGATAGATTCCTTGTGATTCTGTTGGAAGCTTTGGTTGATCAAAGGTCTGAAGCTGATCAATATTTTATGCTTGTTCTACTTTTTCTCTTCCTCACTGCTTCTAAACTGGTTGTTGTCTATGGCAGTTCTTCTGATGACTCATATCATCTTGCTTTAATATCAATAATAGACACGCTTCATCTGAAGAATTTAGTGGACAATATTGTTCGAAAGATTCTATTAACCTGCATGAAATTATCAGAGAAGGATCTCAAGTTGGCATCCTCTGGGACAGGTATGCCTTGTAATTGATTTTCTTTGATATTTGCTACTTTCGAACATCATTAGCTTATTCTCTATTTCTGGCATAAATGTTCTTTTAAAATAATTCTGTATTTCCTTCGAACTGGATAAATGTAGAGCGACTTTTATTATGACCATTAATGCTAATTTTATTATATTTATTACTTATCTCTTGACTATTTGGCAGGAACTTGGGCCAAGAAGATTTTGGCTGATATTAATAAGAATTATCCATCTCAATTTCAGGGAGCTGTTCACAAATTTTTTCAGGTCTGTTGAACTACTATTCTCTCTCTATCTTTGCTTCTCCGCATCATTTTCTAGCTATTGTTCTTGTGTTTTTATCCTTTTGCTTTCTACTAGGATAACAAAGTCCAATCCAAGAAAGAGGACGAAGTATGTGAGCTCTTGGGTAAAATATTGGATGGGGATTTGGATTTTTCAATGTCCGTCTCAGACTCCAAAATATGGTTTGCATCACTCCATCCAAAGGTATTATGAAGTACCGCCTTATTAGAAAATCTTTGTTTTGGCACTTCTTTTTTTTTTTTTTTTTAATATATGTTCAAGACTCATGATTTGGTTCTGTGATGTAGCCCGAAATTTGGCGTGCTACATTTTCAGGGCTAAACCGATCTGCTATTTTGAAAATCAAGTCTCTCGATTCCCAGGTAATTCATGTTTTATGTTTTTGCCAATTATTTACTCTATGAGTCGTAAGTTTGATTTGATAGTGTTGTATAATGGTGTTGATTACCCTTCTAATCTGATTTTGGTATTGCAGTCTTTTAGATTGATTGGTTAGAAAACATATTGTCTTATTGCAGGAATGCATTATGTTTTGCAACCATGTAAAATATGTGCTCATCAGGGTTTTTTATCTCTTGACTGACATGTTTGCCTCTTTCTTCTGTTGTCAGAGGTTTGTGAACATTAAAGATGCCGTACTGCGCCAGCTTCATGATGATGATTTAACTGTCGTTCAAGCTGCTCTTTCTCTGGATGGTCTGACTGAAATACTAAGTCCTCCAGATATTCTTGAAGCATTGCACAATGTGGTCAAGAGATGTCTAAGCTTTCTGATATCAGGTAAGTATGAAGTATTTTGAATTGTTCACTGCAACCACAGCCTCTAAACACTCTGAAACAGAAAAAGTATTGATTCTCAATGGATTGATTCCTATTTTTCCAATCTTCCTTTATTGCCAAAAATAATAAGTTCAGTGGATAAATATACCTGGGTGCTTCTTCAAAATAAAATTTATATTAAAAGTTATATATACATTGGATTCTCTGCTGGACTTAATTGGCATCGACTCATGATTCTGATCATATTCCATTTTGAGAATTCATTTGTTTTGGATTTAGCAATATCGGAATTAAAAAAGCAATATCGGTATATGCTGGGTGCTCTATGTTTGATAAAAGCAAATTCCAGCTTTCAATATTGGAAGAAACTCTTGAGAGTTGAAATGGAAGTTCTTGAGTAAAAGACTGCAGTAGAAGTCTTTGATGTTTAGAACTAATTGATAAGGTGTTAAATTAGAAAGCTGTGCTGAACAGTTTGCAAATAGTTTTTGCCTAACTGTTGGAAACTGTTGAATTAAATTTATAACATACAGAGAGTTTAGCACACCCAGGCTTATAGGGGCTTCATTTCTCTTTATGCTATCACTTTCAGGTTCATCAGTTAATTCTACTCTGTATTGTGACGTTGCCATTTCATTCCTAAAGATTGCTGTCTCCAGCTTCTGTGATCAGATAGATTATTCAAAAGAAGTTGCTTCCGTGATATTCCCACTACTCCTAATTCTTCCAAAGGTGCTTAACTTACATGCTTTCTTAGGTTACCATTTTTGCACCAATTAGCTATGCTTCTGTTTTAGTTGACGTGTCCTTGTTTTATCTGTATACAGACTCAGAGATTGAGCTTAAAGGTTTTGGGTTTAGTCAAGGAAATAAAGTGGCCATTTTTGCAGACTCTTGCTTCTGTGTCTGGTGAGGAAGTGGTGGGTTTTCTTCTCGTTTCTTCTTCTTCTTCCTTTTTAAAGCTGGTTAAATGTTTTGGTATTCTATGAGTTTTTGATGTGGCTTTGGTGTACTTTTCAATAATATAAAGTAGTACTAAAAATTTATGTATATACATGAAATGCTAGAATGGATACTTGGAATTCTTAAAATCTATCAAATTCTTGGCTTTCATTTTTATGTGTTATCGAATTAAGGACATTAATAATTAAGATACGATTTGAACATGAAGTTTAACTCCAAATAAATTTTTTATTTATTTTATAGGTAGATATGGACTTCTAAACATTGGGTAAACTTAAAATTCACATCAATTTATGATCATACGTGTGATTTAGCCTCGGTTGCGTGGTAACTCCCACGGACTCGAGTCCATAGGACCATCACTCTATTTGCGGAGCAGACTTTTTCTGTTCTTGGATTCCCACTGAAATGAGTCATGTTGCACCAAGTATGAAGTTGTAGTACACTGTCCTTTCGTTGGAGAAGGATGAACCTTAAGCCCCGTAAGAAATGAGAATTACAGAAGATATAAATATTTACAAGTTCAGGGGCCAAAATAAGCCATATGAATATGCTCATTTGGAATGGTGCTGATTTCATGCCTAGACAAGCGGTGTCTGATCTATCTTTCTATTATGGGAGAAGAGAGACATGATTTTAGATAGACTATAAGGGGCATGACTCCTTGGGCACATATTACTTTGCTGGGAAGTTTCATAATTTGCTTGAAGTAGTCTCAATTTTTTATGCTGTGTCTGTCGACCCTATAATTTTCCTTGGGGTTCCTAAAAGCAGCTTCCTTTTCCCAGAGCATGTGATAGCTGGAAAGGATTGGTAGAAAAGGATGCTTGAGCTTCGTTTATTGGTTTATAATTATGTTGCTGGTTACATTGAAGGAGTAACTTAAGGGACATGTTGCCCTCTCCCTTGCTTTATTTCATTGATTGAGCAGTTTATAGTTTATTCTGTAGAATGTGGTTGTTGTCCCTTTAGGATTCTACACATATCAAATAGTTGCTAAAAGGTTACATGGTATGTAAATTTTCTATTTTAATCTTTAAGTCTACCCTATCTAGTAGATTGATTTGCTATGCAGATTCTCTTTAGGATTTCTAGGGTAAAAAAGGCTGGGGAAGTTGAGTACTGATCTTGGATTTGTTTTATATTTGTTCATTTGATTCCTTTTGACTTAATTGTGAATTTCTAAAACTGCAGCAATATCCCTCCACCGTCCTGTAAAGAGCTTTTATACTATTTGAAATCGATATATGTTTTCCTTTTGGGGTGAATAACTGCTGTTACATATGTAGAGAGATTTGTGACATTTAGGTGAAAAGTGAAAACTTAGGTGGTAGACTATTATTGGCTTTAGTCTTTCATTTTTTGCCTTCAATCTTTTAATTATCAATTGTATTGTATTTGTTTACTGATTAGTTCTATTTGAGCTGAATACATTGAAATTGGAAAAGTTGCAGACTGGATCTTCAGATGATGTGGAGGCTTTTAGCAGATATGAAAAGAAAATGCATAAGCGTGGAAGCATATCTACAGTCAATATGGAAATTGTTAAAAGTTTGTCGGAAGCATTCTTGATGCAGCCTCATGACTACATGCCCTGGCTTACCAGAAGTTGCAGTGATTTTAAGTCATCGAAGACTCTTTTCTTTTTGGTTTTGCTGCAGTCATTTTCAATGCTGGAAAACAGTATGTTCCTTTTATATTTACTAAATGCAGTCTTGTTGATTTCTGTTACTCCACCTAATGCTTCACTTTTAACTTATTATGGATGATTTAATGTGCTAATTCCCCCCTCCTCTTGGCCTCTTTATATTGCCTTTCCAGAAGCCTCCTGCAGATTTATTATAAAATTCATGTTGTTTATGGAAAAATGTTGTTTGTCTTGTTGAACTATTGCTTCATATCTTACTTATGCCGGCCAGCTGTTGATTTTGCACCTATAATGAGTTTGTGTCTGCATGTTTTTGTCTATTAGATGGGAAAGTTTTGGTGCTTTTTGAAGCTTGCTTTCCAGTTCTGAAGTCTGAGTGGGAAGCTTTTGGGTCTGTAGCTGACGCTTCTCTACAACAGGTTAAAAAGCAATTTGGCTCTTATTCTTTCTCGTTAAATTGCTACTGTTATTATCTTTTTCTAATTTTTCAATGTTGATATCTTTTGTAACAACAGTTCAATGAAGAGATGCTTGGCTGGGATTCCAGAAAATTTCTAGATCAGCTGTTTGTTGCTGATGATATTGATTTACTAAACAAGTATATTCTTATTTGCATATTTTGGAGGTTACTCGAGGCATTTGTTTCAGCAGTGTCATCGGAAGTCTTTTTGGTTGGTGATGCTGTCATTTTTCTTGCTTCTGATGCTGCTTTGGTGGTTGAGTTGCATCATGATTACTAATTCTTTTTGGTCTCTTTTAGGATGATATTCAGAAGGCTGTTGACCGAGTGCAGGATTTCTTCATCTTTGTTGCGATCTCTAATTTGAAATATGCGTTCAAGAAACACCTTCCAGAACTTGTTAAGAAAAATCTTCCTGGCTTTCTTACAAATCTTGGAAAGTGCAAGGATTCACCAGTTTCATTTTTGTCTCGCTTTTATACAGTAGAAGGTGCTTTCTGGAACTTTTCTATTTTAGTTACTTTTTCTTCTTCGAAGACTGACATGAATTATCTCCGACTCAATTGGGATGTTGAAATGCTGCTTATCTATTACTTGTAGTACTAGACTCGATGATCCCCATACTGCTTTTGTTTGGCTTAAGATCTGTTTAACAGTTGCTTTTCTTATGAAATTAGATGTTGCAGATGTTCCTGTTGCAGTGCAAGTAGAAAGTCTTCACTGCTTTGCATACCTTTGTTCTCAGCTAGATGAAAGGCTACCAGTTGAACTTCTTGATCAGTTTCCCTCACTTCTTGTTCCACTAGCTAGTGACAATCAGGTTTTTACCATTTTTATTTTTTTGAGTGTTGTCTTTTTGGTTGTTTAAGTTTATTTTAGGTAGTCATCACTGTCTCTTTTTACGCTCTTATGTTGTTTTTGTATATAAAGATGTGAGATTCTGTTTTCAGGCAACTAGGATTGCTGCTATGGACTGTATTGAAAAGCTATATAAATTGTGGTGTCAAGTTGACTTTTCTAGCAAGAAAAATGGTATGGCATATGATAGTTATGTTTCATGCGGTCATGTTTGTTCTTGTTTGTATATAATGTAACTGAAATAGGCTTATAAACAGGAAGCAGTGCAATTTGGAGCCATTTTCTTGATGAACTTTTGGGGTTGTTGGTTCAACAAAGGAGGCTTTTATTGTCAGACAAAAATTTCCTCCCTTCTCTTTTGAAATGTTTGCTTAGCTCATCCTGTAATAGCATCATGGTGTCTCCAGACATTGAGCAGAGGTATTGTCATGTTTATTCCTTTCCTAATAATTTATCATCACCCATCAAGCATTAGTGCCAGTGCTTTCATTTCTTTTTTTAAATAGCTGCAGTTGTTTGCTAAAAACTATATTACGTCTTTAGTTTTAGTTGTCTTTGACTTGTGCAATGGGGTAATAATTAACTGGCCATGGTTGGTATCACAATTCATGAATTTGATATGCTGTTGTCTTTAGCTGAAGTGTTTTCTGCTGGCATCATATATTTTCTTAGATTGTGTTGGGGATGCAGATATAACCATTTCCATCGATATTAGTTTGGGAAATCCTATTTTCATGTAGTATTGATTTTAACAAAGATATAACCTCTTCTCCTTGCAAACATTGAATTTCAGATTTAATCAATCTACAAAGGAGAAGATTCTTTCTTTCATATTGAATTCTGCTCTAAAGCTTTCTGGATCTGGCAAGGTTTGCCCCTTTCATTTTTCATCTTTGATATTTTTTTTTCAAAATTTCTTATGCTTGGATTCTTGTTATTTTGATGTGTGAAGAAGTAATAATAACTTGGAATGGCTTGATCCTTTTTGGCAGCTAAAGGTTCTATCTTTGTTGAAAGGATTAGGCAATGCAATTTTGCATGTTAAAGAGGTTGATTCATTGTTATCTCTGCTGCTGAAAAAGTCATCCCAGGAACTGTCAGAAATTGAAGTCAGGATTCTGTGCTTGCTTTTGGAGGTAAGGTCTTGTAGTTGTTTTAGTTAGTGGCTATAAGATAAACATGCTTCTCTCCATCACTGTTAGTATAAAATGGGCATGCTATTGAATGATGCTCATAGCTGTGTCATGATAACTTTATTATCTTCTTGTCCTAGATTTGTGTTGTGCCCTCATCGTCTCTCGGCGGACAAATTTCTGAAGGTCATGTGTTCAAGGCATTGGAAGTAAGAAATTCTGCAACTTGTATCTTTATAGTGGGATTTTGGGGTCTTCATTGCTAAAATTTTTTGTTCCTGTTTTTCACTTTTCAGTTGGATTTAAAGTCTCCAGAAGACTGTGCCATTATAGAACCTTGTCTTACTGTTTTGCAAAAGCTAAGCAGTCAATTCTACAGTGGCTTGACGACTGAGGCCCAGGTTATTTTCTCCAACTACTTGTATATCTTATCAAATGCTTCACTTTATATTTCAGTGTTTTACCTAGATTGATGGATAGCTGAAGTAAGGATGTTTAGAAGGAGAAAATTTCCAAAAAAAAAAAAGGAGAAACATCTGGGTTCCTATAAAATGTATTTTGTTTTGAGACAAGCCCCAAGGATCATGTTATGTGTCTACTGGAAGTGTTCCACCTGATGTTAGATTGACAACCCCAACTTGGGAAATTCAGATGGTGCTATGCATTGTGATTATTGTTGGATGAAGCATGATTGTATGCAGATCCTCATTTGGAAAAGTTTTTCTTTGAAACATTTTCTATCTGTTTAGTAGATTAATTACAAATGTGCATATTTTGTTCTCTTTCTTTTTCTCTGGTTGAGAATGGTACTCTTCTACATGTTAATCCGGTTGTTATTTGCCCCTTCTGTTGTTATATGAGTTCTTCGTGTCTGTTTTAGATTGATTTATTTATAGAGTTGATGGGCGTTGTGCGTTGTCAATCAATGTTATGATTGTTGATATTTTATTAATTAATTCAAATTCAATATGAACCTAAAATGCAAAGTCCATCATGGGTGAATGGTTTTTAATTAAGTTTTTTGTTTGGATTATCAGGGTCATCTTTTCCAACAACTAGTACTCTTGTTTCGCAATGGTAATGGTGATGTTCAGAGTGCAACCAGAGATGCTTTGCTGCGATTAAATGTTTGTCTCTCTCTCTCTCTCTCTCTCCCTCCCTCCCTCCCCCCAATCAACTGTTGTACTTTCCTTTCTCCTTTAATGAATTATGTTAATATTGCCTCAGTCTTATATATGTTAATTGCAAGCTTATTTCCTTACTCTGCTGAGTTCAATGTTAACGTTTTGCTGATTTTGATGTGCCAAAAACGATAGGACAAAGTAGTACTAAATTCTGTAGTTTTTCTTCTTTGCACATGGAAGTTTGATTATGACAATGGTTTTTTAATTTTGCATGGGGAATTGATGGTTTACATCAATAGTTTAGTGGTAAAGGGTCCAAAATAAACATGATGAACTATGTGGTTTTTTGAATTGTTTGAGAGGTTTTGCTTACAACATAATGTAACTTGAAACTTTTTTGACCTCCAATGCAAGTGTGAGGCAAATTTGTCATATTTCATTTATGTCTTGGCATCTACTGTAGACATTAAGTTCCTCATGGAATTATTTTTGTTGGAAAAAGGCAATCTGATAATTGATTGCACTCTTTGCATGTCATAGATTGCTTCCTCTACAGTAGGTCAGATGGTTGAGCTTGTACTGAAAGAGGATCAACTCATTACTGGCTCGGGACATGGAAAGAAGAAAAAAAAATCAGCTGAGAAATCAATGCCTGGTTATTATAATGTAGTTTTTAAAGGAGAACAGGCTCTTTATTTCCTCGGCTCCCTTCTTGATGTGTTGCTATTGAAGAAAGACATGGTAGACAGGTCCGTGTTTAAAACTGTTGCTTCTTTTAATTTGTATAAATGCGGTTCTGCTTCTGGGTAGGTTTTATCAGTTCATCTAATAATTAAAGCCCTCTTAATTCTAGTCCTGTCTGGATTTCTATCCCAAACTAACTGTAGCTTGTTACATGTTTCAGGCAGTTGCTTGTGGATCCCTTATTTAAGCTTCTTGGAAAAGTTTTCTCTGACGAGTGGAGACATGGTATTCTCACTCAAGATGAAAGAGAAATACAATCTTCTAATGCGTCTCAGGCAATATCTAGTTCGATGTGTTACATTCAGCAGACGTTATTGTTAGTTCTGGAAGATATTTGTGCTTCATTGAAGAAAGCAAATAGTCCCGTAAAGGTATGCTTCCTGTTGTGGAGTTGAAAATGTTGTATAACATGCCAGTCTGGTGCCCTCTAGTTTTCCTTTTTTTTCTTAATTGATTTCATTTAACACATCTGCCGTGGCAGGATGGCATAATTAATAAAATCGATATCAAGATGCTGGTTGATTGTGCTCGTTTGACGATGGACGGAGTTACACGCAACCATATCTTTGCACTTTTAACATCGGTGGCAAAATTAGTTCCAACTAGAATATTGGAGCACATATTGGATATACTTACTGTCATCGGAGAATCAGCAGTTTCACAGGTTTGTTGAACTATCTGTTGACTTTATATATGATGGAATGGACATGCACTCGGTCATTCTATTTCTCTTTGAAATATGGTCTGTTTTGTTAATTTTAGGAGAAATCCAGGATAATATCTTGAAAGCATTTGGGTATTATTTCCCTACATCTTTTAAAGTTACCTCCTTTTTATATAAAATAATAATACAAAGTAAATAATAATACAAAGTTTAAATAAAACCTGTTTTGCCTTCCAAAGTTATTAGTCATAAATTCTACTGATTACTCTTGTTTTGAATGTCTGTCTACAGATTGACAGCCATTCACAACATGTGTTCGAAGAACTTATATCTGCTATTGTTCCATATTGGCTGTCGAAGACCAACAATAAAGAACAATTACTTCAGGTACTTTTATCATAAACATTTCACCACCTATTTGTTGCTTGATGTTTCCGTTTTTCTAACTGAGTACTTCAATTCGGCATCTCAGATTTTTGTAAATGTACTGCCTGAAGTTGCTGAGCATAGAAGGCTTTCAATTGTTGTATTCTTATTGAGGTATCATCTAAACTAGTAAAATGGTCATCTTAGTTGCTTTTTTCAGTATTTTCTTGAATTAACATTCTCTTATTTGCAGGATTTTGGGGGAGACTGATAGTTTTGCTTCTTTGCTTGTCCTCCTTTTCCATTCCTTAGTTTCAAGAAAAGGTCTATCTTCCCTTAATGATATGTGCACTTCAGATAGTTTTTTGGTCTCTGCACAGAGAGAGTGGGAGTATGCCTTTACAGTGCATATATGTGGGCAATACTCGTGCCAGATATGGCTTCCATCTATTGTAACAGTGCTTCAATTGATGGGAAAGAGTGATCTTTCTCAGGAACTGGTTATGCAGTTGTTGTTTGCCATGAATTTTCTTTTGCACAAATTGCAAGACCCAGAGTTTGCATTGAAGCTTGAGTTAAAGGAGAACTTAAACGGCATCCAGGTAAAATCCATAAGCTTCTAAGAACTTCTCATGCTTTATAATTAGAAAAATATATGGCAGGTTAGACATGAGTGTGTAGCAACCAGGTTTTATTATGTGCATAATGATATATTTATGTAATTTCATCCCTTATAAAAGATATAAGGATCATTTCATGCCTTTTTCTTTTTAATTAAGAAAATTTAAGGAGACAATGTGCTATATTTATGTATGAGTCTAATTGCATTTGAGTTGTGGGTAGACTGAAGTGGCATATTGAGCCAAGCTGGCTCGAGGCCAGCCATTGTTTTTGCATTTGAGCTTGACTCTGTTTACCACGATTATTAAGCTCACACGATATTCTAGCTTTAGTTGAGTCAAAATACTTGTTAATTGACCTACTTTGAGCTGTAGCTTGGCTTAGTACCGTACGATTTGAGCTCAAGTACTTTCCAAGCCAAGGTCAAGTAGCTGACAAGTAGCTTTATGTTCCTTGACTGAAGGTTTTGCATATACCACTTCTCAACAATTTATTGCTAGAATGTTGTTTGTGGTTCTCTTCACCACTCAAGAGTATCTAATGTGACTGTAGCTATTTGAAATTTAGAATTGTAGTGACTTATTGCTTCTTTTTTTTTCTTTTTTTTTAAATGGTTGAAATCATTCCTGAGTCCTTGTTTTCTTGTGTCTTATATTGCAAAACTTCAAAACAATCTTTTTAAGCCTTTTGGGGGTAAGCATTGTTGGTTTTGCTAGTTTTGGCTGACCATATTTGTTTTCTGATTTCTCATTTTATGCCAATATAGTCAGTATCATTATATTTGATATGAGTATTACATATTGCAGAGGACTCTTGGAGAACTTATGGAGCAGGTAGTCTCTCTCTTACAAGAAGTTGATGCAAGAAGAAAGCAATTAGGCATCTCAGTTGCAATTTGGAAAGAGTTTAAGGCATGCGTACATGCTATCTTGAAGACTATTACAATGGCTATAACCCCTTCCACATGCTTCGAATGCATCACTAAATTACTTGGCAATTCAGATGGCACTGTGAGAAAGAAGGTACACAAATAACTCTCTCCATTATATTATTTATGCTGGTTTCTGTATCATATTTGAACTTTTGCATCTGAATATTTGGTGATTGGAGAATGGGGATTATTGGGGCTGAAATTGCACAATATGTCATACCCAAAATGCGGTAAGATTCGGGATGTGCTAATATTGTAGTCTGCCACTCAACTTGTTGGTTGTTTCCTATTATCTCTTACACAGTACAAGAGATCTAGACTTTATTTGGTAGGATGGAGAGAAATAGAAAGATGGATTATTGTGAGAGGAGGGAAGTGGAAATTGAAAATACATCTCTTCCCTTTCTTCCTTTCCACAGGTGTTCATGGTGGCAAAGATGGAAAAATGGCAAGAAAATATAATTTTCTTTGCATCCATTGCTTGTAATGGTGAAAATGGAAGGACAGAAAATGTGAATGATATTATTTCACCATCATACACTTTATGAATTAAGATAATGAGGAAAATCTAAGAAGGGATGGAAAATATTGTAAAAATGCAACACTTCACCACCTCTCCCATTTTTTCTCCAATAATCTTTCTGATTTAGAACGATTTGGTTTTTGTGAATAAGCAGAGAATATGCTCATCTCTTATATTTTCTTTCCTTTCACTTTTCTCTCCTACCTGGCACTATTGACTATAATTTTCTTTCCATTTTTGCATCATTCCCTTCCAACCTCCCTCTTTTCCACCTTAAGCATATTGTTTGACAAATGGTATACTTGCAAACAGGCTCTTGGCATATTATGTGAAACTCTTAAGGACTATGACTCAGTTAAAACAAAGCGCAAGGAGAAAAGAGAAATGGAACTGGATTCAAATAGGTATGAGGTCTATTTGGATGATGCTGCTCTGGAATCCTTTGAGAAGATGTGTGCAGAAATTGTTCAGATAGTTGATAATTCTATTGAGGAATCCAATGCTTCATTGAAACTGGCAGCAGTTTCAACACTGGAACTCCTGGCACAGAGATTTTCTTCTACATATTCAGTCTTTGGCATGTGCCTTGCATCAGTTACAAAAGGCATTAACTCCGAGAACCTGGCCGTCTCTTCCAGCTGCCTTAAGACGACCAGTGCTTT
Organism: Corchorus olitorius; assembly: GCA_001974825.2. NCBI lineage: Eukaryota > Viridiplantae > Streptophyta > Magnoliopsida > Malvales > Malvaceae > Corchorus > Corchorus olitorius. Next base: position 27,063 of record AWUE01023882.1, read on the forward strand.
TGTTAATGTGCTTGGACCAAGGGCATTGGCTGAGCTCCCTTGTGTAATGGAAAATCTTATCAAAAAGTCTCGTGAAATTTCTCTGAGCTCCAAATTAAAAAGCAAAAATGACGAAAATACTTCCATTTTTCTGTCTATTCTTGTTGCTTTGGAGGCAGTTATTGACAAACTTGGTGGCTTTTTAAACCCATATCTTGGGGATATCATAGAACTTATGGTACTTCATCCTGCATATGTGTCTGGATCAGATCTAAAGCTGAAATTAAAAGCTGATTTAGTTCGAAAGCTCCTGACCGATAAGATCCCTGTAAGTCTTTTTGTTGTATATTTGTTAATTCGGTTTTTGTTTCCTTCCTTTTTTCTATCTGTCTGTAAGCCTTCCGCTTTTTTTGGTCAGCCAATCCTTATCATATTACTCTGATTTTTGTTGCCAGGTTCGACTTACTCTGCAACCTTTGTTGAAGATATATTCAGGCGCTGTTAAATCTGGAGATTCAAGCTTGGTGATTACTTTTGAAATGTTAGCAAACCTAGTTAGTAAAATGGATAGGGCATCAGTTAGTGGTCACTATGTGAAGATTTTTGACCAGTGCATGGTTGCGCTTGATCTTCGCCGGCAGCACCCTGGTTCAGTTCAGACTATTGATGTTGTAGAAAAAAGTGTTATCAATGCAATAGTTTCTCTTACAATGAAACTTACAGAGAATATGTTTAAACCTCTCTTTGCCAAGACTATTGAGTGGGCTGAGACAGAGGTTGAAGATGTTGCTGTTAGTGCAAGCACAAACATAGATAGGGCTATATCATTCTATAGCCTGGTAAATAAACTTGTGGAGAATCATAGGTCAGACATTCTTTCTTATTTATATTTGGTGCAATGAAGTTGTTTTTAGCTATAGAATCTTTTTTCCCAACCTAAGTGTGATTTAGCTTTTTCTTCCTCAACTTGAGTCCCAGTGATTTGTCTTTGAGTTCGTTTTGGAGGTTCCTGGTCTGAGACTAGTCCAACTTTTCATTATATATCTGTGAACAGTGAATTCATTAGATTTACGAATTTGATTTAGGAGCTAGTTGATATCAGGTTATCATGGTCATATCATCTGTGCAGATTTTTTTCATAACAATGCTGCAATAGTAGTTTTTTGACAAGTGGATTTGCATAAGTAATGAATTTACTTAATTTGTTTATATATTTCTAAATTATTTTTAGTATACAATCAAATTTGTTGTTCCGTGCAGGTCTTTATTTGTCCCCTACTTCAAGTACTTGGTCAAGGGTTGTGTGCAGCTCCTTAGTGCTTCCGAAGATCTTAAAGCTTCTAATTTAGTTCGGAAAAAAAAGAAAGCCAAAATTCAGGAGGGTGGGAATTTAGAAAGCAGCTTATTATCACTTAAAAGTTGGCATCTTAGGGCATTGATCTTGTCATCACTACATAAATGTTTTCTCCATGACACTGGGAGGCTGAAGTTTCTGGACTCATCAAATTTTCAGGCTAGTGAATCTTATACTCTTAGCTGCAAATTTTCTAGTTCTTGGAATCAGTTCTCGGTTATCAAATTTAGGCAGTGCTTGGAGCAGCAGATACTGGCACTATCTTTATTGCCTTATATTAGCACTTCATGGTTGAATATGGTTTTTGATAACAAGTTTACACTGTTTTGATGCCTGCAATTCCTTTGTTGTTGTTAAACTTGCAATCTTTTTGTCAAGCATCTTACATCCTTATGTTACCGTAACGCAAGAATTGGCTCTCTACTTGTAATCAAGTGTCTTTTGCTGTTATGTCTGTGTGTGTGTTTTTAACATCTCACCAAGAAAATGGTTTTATAAGTGACTTGAATGCCAAAATACCCTTTGATTGAATAAGATCCTATCTTTGATTTTTACCTAAATAAGGCATTTATCCTTTGATGTGTACCTAAATATGCCCCTAATCTTTTTCTTGCATTAGGTTTGATGAATGTTAACATACCCTTTTGGGGGCTCGTATGGGTACTAATTAATAATGGCTTCTTTTGCCTACGATAAAAGAATAGGGGCTTGTTTGGTTTAAAGTAGAATAATTCAAGAGCATTTTTAGTGTTTAGATCTTGTTAAATGTCCAACCAATTTTTTGGTTAGAGTAGCTTGTCCTGTTTCTGATTGCTCGAATTGATGAAATATTTGGATGCAATGTGCAGGTTCTATTGAAACCCATTGTTTCGCAGCTTGTCATTGAGCCACCAACTTCAATTGAAGAATATCCTGATATACCATCAGTGAAGGAAGTAGATGATTTGTTAGTTATTTGCATTGGTCAGATGGCTGTTACTGCAGGAAATGACCTACTGTGGAAACCTCTCAACCATGAGGTGATTTTCTATCTTTGACCTTTGGTAGAATGTTTTGAGCTTGGAATTGCTTCTTACATTACAATATCTAAATCCATGCAAAGCATTGATCCATATTTGCTTAAACATGAATATGAAAACATGAATATGATACATGTGTTATTGCCTCATCGTTTCAAAACTTAAATAATCTTATTTAAGCTTATAAATCGGTTTATATAGTTATTCCTGACAACATATCCTGTATTTCTAAGATATTTGGTGTCAAAATTTATTTTTATACATTTTGCAATTTTCCCTCTCCTGTTATGTCCCTGTCCCTGAGTTGACTGACTAGTATATAATTAACTTGTATTCCAAAAACATCTCAGGTGTTGATGCAAACTCGGAGTGAGAAGATTCGAGCTCGAGTTTTGGGTCTTAGGATAGTGAAACAGTTGCTTGATAATCTCAAAGAAGAATATGAGGTACTCTTTGTTGAAACCTTCCCCTTCCTGGCTGAACTGCTCGAGGATGTGGAGTTACCTGTTAAATCATTGGCGCAAGATATTCTGAAGGAGATGGAGACCTTGAGCGGCGAAAGTATTCAACAATACCTAGTCAGATAATTTATACCCATACATAATAATATCTGGGAAATCCATTGTCTGAAGTGCTTGCAACAGGATTTGTAAATTTTTAGGTCTAATAGTTGTAAGTGTGAGTGAGGTGAGCTTCTAATGTTTTTGACTATTGAGCAAAGGGCTGCCAAATTTTGAATCCCTTGGCCAGCTAAATATATCTATATTTTGTAAAATTTATCCAATGTAATACAGATTCATTTTTAAAGTAATGCTTTTTAGTAGCAAACAAGATTCTGTTCTTATATATGCACAAGAATCTTTCCCTTTTGCTGGTTTTTAGATTAAGAATGTTACTGGGCTTTTTGCATATATATAATCACCAAGTTAGCAATTGAAATTAAATTATAGGAAGGGAGCTGTTCAAAATAATTAAAAAGAGAAAACAATATAGAAGTTTCCTTCAGAAGAATTTTTTATTTCTAGTTACTTATACTACTTTTAAGAGTGGATTGATAAAAGAAATTTGGCAAATTATTATCTTTGAAAGGAAATTTTCACTTTGTTTGTAGCTGACGTGGAGCAATCTAGTGCTAGTATTGAGATGTACTGATCAGGCAATATGAACCGCAAGATTTACTGACTTTTAATCCTGTCTTTTTCAATTGGGAGTTGGGACTTGGGAAGGGTTTAGGGCTTTGAATTCTGAAGCAAACAGACTTTCATAAACTCCATTTGCTCATTTCAGAAATCTGTTTGTTCTTTTCCAGAGAAGAAAATGGTACCTCGATGGAGTCGAGCTTTGACGCATCTCTCAAGGTTACGCTCCTTAAACTCCATTGAAATGGGGAAAGATTTTAGTGTGATTCATCGTCGGAGCTATGCAGTTGTGGCGCCTGCTGCTCCTGATCCCGTCGACAAATCTTCTCCCACCAAATCAATGGTAAGGTTTTTTCTTTGTCTTAAAGCTACCCATTTCGAGTTTATGCTAATATAACTCAGAAAGTTATGGTTTTTGGGTTGCTGATGATTCGAATTTTCTGTTTTTCAAATAGGTAAATTTGGATAAAATGTTTTGGTCTAAGCCTTGTTCATTGGCTTTGGCCCCAGATTCTCCTCTCAGAGTGGAAGACCCAAAATTTGAAGGCATTAAGCGTATTATTTTCAAGATGATGCTCTTCTATAGTAAACAAAGCAAGTCCATTCGAGGGGCAAATGTTATATATAGGCGCGTTCTTTCACAAGTTGATAAACCTGCCATATATGAAGGTTTGTCTGCACCCTTTATTGTATTTCATGAATTTCGCTTTATTAATCGCCATAGTAGCATTGGCTTCTTGAGTTATGTAAATTAAAACCCATATCTTTATTTGATTCAGTATTTAACTTGGAGAAGACCTTCAAAATGACATTTTCTCTGCTTGTACTTCATATGTGGCTCTGCTTACGCCGCTTGAAAGCTGAAGGAAAAGATGGTGTTGAATTAGGACAATACGTTTATGAAATCTACAATCATGATGTGGAGCTCAGAGTATCTAAAGCTGGGGTATGTAATCTGTATAGGAGTTAATTCAATTTAGATAGGGTGCTATGGATGATGATATAAATTGAAGCTTTATCAATTTGTGGATGCTTGGATATTAGTTTGCAGTTAATTTACTATCAATGAATTTGCAGGTTAACTTACTGTTGACGAAATGGATGAAAGAATTGGAGAGGATATTTTATGGAAATATTGTTGCTTATGATGCCGCCATGCTTCCAGAGGCTAAACAGGAGGAGCTAACAGATATTATATGGAGGTAAGATTTTTATCAGAACTTGGTCCTGGCATTTGTTTGAAACTTCTCATGCTAATGTTCAATGTAACTTGTCCTACTAGTTCTGTGCCTACTATTTAGAATCACGAGGGATGTAGCTATCTTTTTCTTTTCTTTTTTGGAGGTATAATGGCATGTAATTTGTTACATTGGAATGTGTTGATTTAAGCTAAAACTTTGTTTGATGTCCATTAAATTGTGAATTTACAGGAATATCTTTTCTGATGATGGTACATCCAAGCCAGACCCTGCTGCACTACGTACAGTTCAGGCATGCTCTCATCTTTCCTTGTGTTGCTGTAATTAACAGCCATGTACACTGGTTATTTTGAAGTATTTCCTTTCTATCTTGAACTTGAGGCAATTTTACTACTTCCATATTTCGAATAAATGGCAATTAGTTTATTCATAGAGCTATTCTGCCTTAATGTTTGTTCTGTCTAGCATATATCATTGAATTAAGTGTCTCAAAGGAAATTTTTCCTTTTTTTTGGATTCTTTTTCCCCAAAACTTGACCATCAATCCCCCCTTTTTCAACCCTCAACCCATATATTTATGGCATGATGAATTTAAAGTCATAGCATTTTTGAGTCTTCAAACTTTTGTCTGCAGGCAATGGCAAGGTATGTTCGTCGTGAAGTCAGCTGCCTCTCATTAACTGGTAGGTTATTGTTTTTCTGTAAATCCAAGTAACTCATAAACATGCGACTGTTTTGTCATTTATTGGCTACTTAGAATTTCTGGTGTTTGAAACAGATCAACACAGATTGTTGAATCCAATATCTGGTACTAACCTAATTTAATCTGCAGATAAAGAAGCCATGTTCTCTGGGAACTTTATGTTCACCTCATTGAAGAATAGCTCACCTGATCCTGTGACAAAGTAGAAAGAGGGAAAAGCTGATGTGAGGATTCAATGTTTTATGAGTCACTCTTAACTTGGGAAAAGGAGAAAGATAGGGGGAGGGGGTGGGGAGTGTGAAAGAGATCGAAAGCAAAATTAAAAGAAAGAAATAAATGGGCGCCAAATACTAATCTATGCTTGTAAAGGCTTCATATAACAGATGAAGTAACTATGTTGCCATTCCAGCCTTTAATTTTATACAGCAAGAAAAGTGATATAGGAAGATCGATCCTGATGGATTCATTTGTGGTGTTGATTGCAAATTATGGAACAAATTACGATTGTTTATACAGTTCGATGTTTAATACTGGAGCAATTTCTTTTTTCTATGCTAAAATGCGGTGGAAATTTGTCTGTTGGGTAAAATTGAAAGTGGTGGAATTCTTCCTTGTCTAAATTTAAAGATATTATACAAGATGTCATCTGCAATGAAGCACTGATATTCCTCAAAACCATGATCTTCTCCAATGAAAGGTACAACATGAAAGTCTTCTCAGATTATACTACACTTGCAGACAGAAGAGAGAGTTGGCATAAACTGAGAAGCATCCCACGGGCCATATTTCAGAAAAAGAAGACTAGGATCATCGTGGTTATCAGGAGCAAAATCACAAATCTTGCTGAAAATCCCAAACTTGAGGCTGTAATGAATAGCCATACCAGGAATATGCAAAACCAGGTATGACTCTTGGTCATCTGCTTCCCTAACAACAGAAAGAATAGAAAACTCATAAGAGGGCAAACCTGATGGACCGAAATGATTTCTGATCATCCTTGGAAATGAACTTGATATTGCTTCAACATCAATATGATACTTGACAAACCAACTAGAGTAGTCGCTCTCCATTTCATATATATTAAACTGTGTTTTGCGAGGGCCATAATTTTGAACAAGATGCAAATGGTTTCGAGACTCCCCAAAGTAGATTGGATATTGACTCCTCTTAAGAATTGGAGGCATGGGGATGGGGGGCATTTCTCCAAGTTTCTCCTCATCCACATTAAAATATAGCCGAAAACGCCAGTGGATAGCGCCATTACAAAACACCCCATCTTTAAAGTCGTCTGTATCTATTGATGCAACGAAAGGACTGCCAGAGACAGCCCAAGAGCCGGTCTGAGATGAGTATACCTCAATCTGATAACTTCTTTTATCATTTAAGTCGTCATGATCATCTGCAATCTGATAACTGCTTTCATCACTCAACTCGTCATGATCATCTGCAATCTGATAACTGCTTTCATCACTCAACTCGTCATGATCACCTGCAATCTGATAACTTGTTTCATCACTCAACTCGTCATGATCATCTGCAATCTGATAACTTCTTTCATCATTCAACTCGTCATGATCATCTGCAAAATCTGCTTGTACATGATCAGCTTCACGAACGAAGATAACTTTATAGTGAGGTGACTTGGTAGGATCAAATGCCAAGCCAACACCATAAACAGTTATGGTATCTTCAGTAGGAAGTTGAGGAAGTGTAAAGTATTGTTTGGTTGTAGGATTGTAAATGTAATAATCATGCTTGTTACTGTAAGCATAAATACAGGTACAGCATAAGAATCCATTACATGATTGCAGAATTTTCAATCCCCCAGGATTATCATCAAAAGTGAGGGACTTAAAGGGAGCATCAAATGGCTTATCACCAAGAGGAAGGAATTCATATTTTGTCAAAGTTTTAGACAAAATAAGGCCGGCCACTGTGTCAGGTTGAAGGCGGCGACACAACTTGGGATCAGAAATGAAAGAATACCAACCTTTTGATACAGATTTGAATCTGATAAAAGATTTCACAGGCAAGCGAACAAGGATTTCGGCTAGGAGATCTTGGTTATTGGCAATGGCTTCAGCACTTTTGCTTGGACCGTATTGGTTGGTTGATACTGTTTGAAGCCTTTTGTGAGAGAGCATCTTTACAGTTTATAAGATAAAGGGTAATCTTATCAGGTTGTTGTTTTGCTTTTATTTGAATTCTCATTCAAAATGCTTCCAGCAATAAGCGTTTATATAAATTTTGGATCTAAAGAAGCTCCCATTTGCAACAAAAGGAAGTTAATGGTTTAAAGATTTCTCGGTACGCCAGGTATGGTTGACTTGAAAGGATTATGAAACAAAACAAGGAAGAAATGTTGGGTTGGTGAATGCTAAATAAAAAAAAAAAAAACCCAAAGACAGTTGGAAATGTTGTTTTTGGACAAGATTGCCTTACTCTGCAATCTTCCAACACAAACAATATAAAACTGAAACAAAACAAGTTGAATCTATGTATATATTTGTAGATTTCAGATCAAAGTCCAAACATCGATCTCAGCCATAATGTTTTCCCCTAAGAGAAAGCAAGCAGGGCATCATCATCCTCTTCAAATTCTGATCAACTTTTATTATCATCATCATCTGCTATAATAATAGCAAGCAATGATGACATCTTAACTCAAATCCTTGTTTGCCTACCTCTTTAAATCCCTCCTCAAATTCAAGACCGTTTCCAAACATTGGCTTTCTCTCATCCCTGATCCCAGGTTTAAGCCCAAACACAGTTCTAGAGCCATCCCAGGCCTATTTGTCCGCTGTGAATCAAGGCAATTTAATGCAGAATATGACTTCGTCAATCTTAGTCCCAATCTCTCTCTTCCTCCCTTTCGGTCCCTTACTTTTTTTAACGATCCAAAAAAGAAGAATCCGTATCTTGCAATCTTGTAATGGCCTAATGTTGTGTCGTAGCTATGGAGCTTGTCCTGAAGAGCAAATATATTACATTTACAATCCTACTACGAATGAATACAGAGTACTTCCATCTTCGGATTCAGGGATTATATATGATGTTATATTAGGTTTTGATCCTTCAAAGTCATCTCATTACAAAGTAATTTGCATTTCTTATTGTGATTTGCCAACTCATTTACAGGTGAAGATTTACTCATCAAAAACTGGCCTCTGGAAGTCTTCAGGAAGCCCTTTTGCGGTACGAGTTGAATGGCTATCCTATAATGAGGGTGTTTTCTGGAATGGTGCCATTAACTGGGTAAGTGATTGAGATTGGGAACACTCCCTATGTTTTGATATTGAGAAAGAAAACTTCAGAGAAATTCCAATGCCCACTTACCGAGGGCGGTTTAGGCATTTTGAAGAGTCAAGAGGCCATTTGTATCTTATGGAAGGTATAGATGATTTAGACACTTTACTGTTTGATGTGTATGAGATGGCCACAGACTTCTCTGGATGGTTTCTCAAGTACGAAGTTGATCTTCATCCGATTGCAGCAGCATTTCCTGAGATGTTTTGTGACTCAGACAAATATCCTTATTATTTATATAGCATTCTTGGGATTGTTCAGGAAGAAACTGATGATGACTCATTTCTGGTGCTGCACATACCCAAGAAGAAGGCCATAAGGTATAATTTCAAGGATGGTAGTTTCAGAGAGTTTCATGATTTTGCTCCTTTTTATACTCAAGTTACGAGTAGATTTAGGAGAAAGATCGAGGATTTAGAGTACTCTGATGCTTATCAATTCATTCAGAGCTTTGCTTGTGTCTGAAATATGATAATGCTATGTTATTATTAGGAGAAAGTTTGTTTTCTACAAGTTTATCTATCAATTCATTTGTCACTTAAATTTTAATGTGCAAAGTCATTAAAATTTCCTAAAATAAAAGACAAAACACCCATAACAAGAACAATGTAAAGGCTTCATATTCTAATGAGAAGAGCAACTTACTTCTTAATTTGTTTTTTAATTTCAAGAAATTTTGAAGGTTTAATTAATTCTGTATATATGTTGGGATTGAAGTCAAGTGTTATAAGTTATTATATTCTGTAAGCTTCCAAGTTGCAACAAATCATATATCTTCTCATTATAAATTTGCTTGTTTATTTTATTGGAGAACTATGGTATCTTAAAAATTCAGCAGTTTGCTTGGAAGCATCTGAAACTTACTTGCTCTGCAATTTCCTACAAAAAAATATATAAAACTGAAACAAAACAAGTTGAATCTATATTTATATTTGTCCAGTTTTAGAAAAAAAGTCCAAACATCTCAACCACAATGTTTTCCCATAAGAGAAAGCGAAGCAGGGCATCCTCTTCAAATTCTGATAAACTTTTATCATCATCATCATCAGCTGCTGCTAATATTATAGCCAGCAATGATGACATCTTAACTCAAATCCTTGTTTGCCTACCTCCTAAATCCCTCCTCAAATTCAAGACCGTTTCCAAACACTGGCTTTCTCTCATCACTGATCCCAGGTTTACCCCCAAACACAGTTCAAGAACCATCTCAGGCCTAATTGTGCGCTGTGAATCAACCCGATTTCATGCCGAATATGAGTTCATCAATCTTAGTCCGAATCCCTCTCGTGCTCCCTTCCGGACCCTTACTTTTGTTGAATATCCATCAGGTATCTGTATCTTGCAATCTTGTAATGGCCTAATGCTGTGTCGTAGCTTTCGTCCTCTTGGAAAGCAAATTTATTACATTTACAATCCTACTAGGAACCAATACAGAGTACTTCCAGGAATGCAGGGCTGTAATGATCCATCTTGGGATTCAAGGATTACACGTGAGGTCAAATTAGCATTTGATCCTTCAAAGTCAACTCATTACAAAGTAATTTGCATTTGTAAATGTGATTTGCCAGATCATTACCAGGTGAAGATTTACTCATCAAAAACTGGCCTCTGGAAACCTTCAGGAAGTCCTTTTGCTGTACCAGATGAATGGCAGTGCTATACTGATGGTTTTTTCTGGAATGGTGCCATTCACTGGGTAATTGCTCAGGGTCCGGGAGACTCCCTATGTTTTGATGTTGAAAAAGAAAAATTCAGACATTTTCCAATGCCCACTTTCCTTGAAGATTCGCGGTATAGACATTTTGAAGAATCAGGAGGCCATTTGTATCTTATGGAAGTTATAGATGATTCCGACACTTTACTGTATGATGTGTATGAGATGGAGAGAGACTACTCTGGGTGGTTCCTCAAGTACAAAGTTGATCTTCATCCCATTGCTGCAGCATTTCCCGATGAGATGATTTGGGGCACAGGCAACGTGCATCCTTATACCATACTTGGCATTGTTGAGGAAGAAACCAATGATGACTCATTTTTAGTGCTGCAAATACCCAACAAGAAGGCCATAAGGTATAATTTCAAGGATGGTAGTTTCAGAATGGTTCATGATTTTGGTCCTCTTCATACCAGATTTGTGGATTCATTAGATTATTATGATGCTCATAAGTTCATTGAGAGCTTTGCTTGTGTCTGACTCTATATATGTTTATTTTGTACAAGAGGGTGATATTGCAAGATCCTGATGTTCATTTTTGTGGCGTTTATTGCAAATTATGGAACGAATTATATAAATTTGATTATGCAGTTGGATGTTCAAGATACTGGTGTAATCATTTTTTCTATGCCAAATTTAAAGATAATAATATTTTAAAAGACAACATCTGCAATGAAAGGGACAACATAAAAGTCTTAGAAAAGGAACACCAGGATCATCGTGGTTATCAGGAGCAAAATCATAAATCTTGCTGAAAATCCCATACTTGAGGTTGTAATGAATAGCCATACCTGGAGTATGCAAAACCAGGTACGACTCTTGGTCATCTGCTTCCCTGACAACAGAAAGAATAGAAAGCACATAAGAGGGCAAACCTGAACCTGATGGACCGAAATGATTCCTGATAATCCCTGGAATAGCAGCTGGTATTGCATCAAGATCAACTTTATACTTGACAAACCAACTTGAGTAGTCGCTCTCCATCTCATATATATTAAACTGTGTTTTGCGAGGGCCATAACTTTGAACAAGATGCAAATGGTTTTGGGACTCACGAAAGTAGTGTGGTCCACTCCACTCGTCCCATGACCCCTCAGGAATTGGAGGCATGGGGGGCATTTCTTCAAGTTTCTCCTCATCCACATTATAGTATAGCCGAAAACGCCAGTGGATAGCGCCATTACAAAATACCCCATCTTTAAAGTCTGTATCTATTGATGCGACGAAACGATTTCCAGAGACAGCCCAAGAGCGGGTCTCAGATGAGTATACCTCAATCTGATAACTTCTTTCATCATTCAACTCCTCATGATGAACACACCAAGTTCATGGCAATGTTGAATTATTGGTAAGAGACTACTGTCGAGCATATAGCTTCTAGTAGTACTCAGATATTCAGGTTTAGAATATGATCAGTAGATTTTGAAGGGTAATGCGAGAGTGATGAGGAAATAGCAAATAGCTATTATTTATAGAAGGCATAAATATGCATGAGATGGAAGAGAGAATAAATACATAGACTATGCGCCAGAGGGCCGGGCTGAACAGTTACATAATAATCCAAAGTATTTTAACTACATCCTCATATATTTGTGAGATGGAAGAGAGTTGGAATGAACTGGACAGCAACATGAGATGCGAAAGGAATGCCTTCATAATCCTGATCATATGGAGTTAAATCACAGATGCTGCTGAGACTGCCATCCTTGAGATTGTACTGAATAGCCTTATCAGAAATTCGCAACACCATGTATGAATCTTCATCATTTGCTTCCCTAACAACACAAAGTATATTGAAATCGAACATATAACAATCCAAATCCACCATCTCTGGAAATGCAGCTGTTATTGCATCAAGATCAACACGATACTTCACAAACCACCCAGAGTAGTCCTTTTCCATCTCATATATATCAAACTCTTTAATGTCAGGTCCATATATTATGATGAGATGCAAATAATCCCCACACTCTCCAAAGTACCCTAAGTGCAATCTGTCCGGATCTAATATCCAACCCTCAGGAATAGGAGGTTTTGGCATTTTTCCAAGTTTTTCCTGCTCTACATCGAAATATAACGAAGCTCCCCAATTGCATGCATTGAGCCAATGAATGGCACCATTACAAAACACCCCACCAACAAAAGAAGTCATGACGTGTGTGACAAAAGGGTGTCCAGAGAGTCTCCAGGATTGAGTCCGAGACGAGTATATCTCAATCTGCCTGACAGAATAGGCATAGGCTACATCTTGATACATATCCTCCAAAGAGTAAGACCCCGGATCAGGATCTCGTACACAAACAACTTTGTAGTGTGGTGACTTGGTTGGATCAAAAGCAAAACTAAGACATGAAATTCTAGTGGTATTTTGGTTAGCGTGTGGAGGAAGCCTAACCAATTGCCTAGTGGTAGGATTGTAGATGCAATAGACATGTTTGGAACAAGGGGAATAATAAAAGGTTCTGAAACAACATAGTAATAACCCACGGCATGATTGTTGAATGCTCAACCCCCTAGGATGGTCAATCAAAGTGAGGGAGGGAGCATAAGTAATTGACTTGTTCTTAAGAGGAATGTATTCAGATTTGCAATGTGGAGAATTGTTGAGCAAGATAAGACCCCAGACCAAGTTAGGGAAAATGCGGCCAGAGAAGTCTGGATTAGAAATGAGATAATACCAGCCTCTGGATACAGATTTGAATCTGAGAAGAGATTTAACAGGTAGGCGAGCAAGAATTTCTGTTAGGAGATCATTGTTATTAGCAATGGCTTCAGCATTGGGATTTTGAGGATATTTGTTTGATCTTGGGACTATCCTAATACGGAGGGGTCTCCTGGGGAGCATTTTAGAGCAAGTCTGAAACTTTTATTGGAAGTGAAAAGGATTAATTGCTTTCTATATCAGCCTATTCTATACATGGACATATATGTAAATGTACAAAATTTTGATAAGCTAATCTCTACTCTATAAACCTTTTTGCTTTCAGGGGAAGAAACCCATTTTTTGAAGATTTTTCTCTAGGCTAGGTATATCATTGGCTGTTGTGAATAAAGAACAATGGCAATAATTGGTAGTGCCAGCTCCTAAGCATCAGAAAAATAATTTAGAGAAAAATTTTCTTCTAATGAAAAGAGCAACTTACTTCTCAATTTCAAGAAATTTTAAAGGTTTAATACTGTTATATGTTGGGACTGAAGTCAACGATTATAAGTTATTGTACTCTGTAAGCTTCCAAGTTGCAACAATCATATATCTTCTCATTATAAATTTCCTTATTATGATATTGGCTAAGTGGAATCTTGAAATCCAGAGTGTCAAGTATTAAGCGTGTTTGGGAATCATTATAGGAAGCTACCTCTCTTACTCTGCAATCTTTCCTAGGAAGAATATACAACTGAAACAGAAGAAGTTGAATCTCTCTCTCTATATATTTCTGCATTTTAGAACAAAGTCCAAACAAGTCAATTAAAAAGGTTTTCCCACAAGAGAAGGCGAAGCAGGGCAGCATCCGCTTCAAATTCTGATGAACTTTCATCATCATCTGCTATAATAATAGCAAGCAATGATGACATCTTAACTCTAATCCTTGTTTGCCTACCTCTTAAATCCCTCCTCAAATTCAAGACCGTATCCAAACATTGGCTTTCTCTCATCACTGACCCAGGTTTACCCCCAAACACAATTCTAAAACCATTTCAGGCCTATTTGTCCGCTGTCTATCAAGCCAATTTAATGCAGAATATGATCTGATCAATCTTAGTCCCAATCCCTCTCGTCCTCCCTTTCGGTCCCTTACTTTTGTTGACGATCCAAATGGGATCTGTATCTTGCAATCCTGTAATGGCCTAATGCTATGTCGTAGCTTTCGTGGTAATCCTCAAGAGGCAACCTATTACATTTACAACCCTACTACAAATCAATACAGACTACTTCCAGCAATGCAGGGCAGTGATGACCCATCTTGGGATTCAAGGATTATATTTGATGTCAAATTAGCTTTTGATCCTTCCAAGTCACCTCATTACAAAGTAATTTGCATCAGCCATAATATTGATTTGCCAGATCATTACCAGATGGAGGTTTACTCATCAAAAACTGGCTCCTGGAAGCCTTCAGGAAGTCCTTTTACGGGACCAGACGATGCGCGATTCTCTAATGGTGTTTACTGGAATGGTGCTATTCACTGGTTTAATATTTTGGGAGTCTCCCTACGCTTTGATATTGAGGAAGAACAATTCAGAGAAATTCCAATGCCCACTTTCCGTGGAGATTTGCGGTATAGGCATTTTGAAGAATCAGGAGGCCATTTGTATCTCATGGAAGTTTCTGATTCCGACACTTCACTGTACGATGTGTATGAGATGGCAAGAGACATGTCCGGTTGGTTCCTCAAGTACAAAGTTGATTTTCATCCCATTGCAGCAGTATTTCCTGAGATGCTTTATGGTTCAGACGACATATATCGTTATACATATACCATACTTGGTGTTATTCAGGAAAAAACTGATGACGACTCATTTTTGGTGCTGCACATACCCAACAAGAAGGCCATCTGGTATAATTTCAAGGATGCTAGTTTCACAATGTTTCATGATTTTGCTTCTCTTTATACTCAAGTTGTGAGTGGAGTTGGGAGAGATATCGGACGTGTTTTTTTGTTTTTGGACCAAAGAAAGATTGGGAGTTTAGAGTATTGTGATACTTATCAATTCATTGAGAGCTTTGCTTGTGTATAATAATGCTAAGTTTGTTTTCTACAAGTTTATAATTCATTTGTTACTAAAATATAATGTACAAAGATCAGTCATTAAAATTTCAAAAAGTAAAAGACAAGCACCCATAACAAGAACAATGTTGAGAAGAGCAGGACAGAACAACAGCCACAAACCAGTTATCACAACTCAAAATCTCAGCTTAAAGCGATTACTGCAAAATTGTTATAAGAGATCATTATGAAACACACTTCTTCTGTGATGAAACAATTATTTTTTGGTTAAAGATTACATGACATTTATTTAATTATTTTTTGAGGTGATTACATGACATTTTTTATACAAGATAACATCTGTGATAAACCATATTGAAATTCCTTAAATCCATGCAGTACTTATTACTAAAATGGAATGAAAGGTTGACTCTCAAACAGGGGAGAGAGTTGGAATGAAAGGAGAAGCATCATCCCAGTAATATCTTGGATAATTATGAATAGGATAGTTGTCATTGGAAGCAAAATCACAAATCTTCCGAAAAATCCCATACTTGAGGTTGTAATGAATAGCCATACCTGGAATATGCAAAACCAGGTATGACTCTTCATCAACTGCTTCCCTAACAACAGAAAGAATAGAAAACACATAACCTGATGGATTTCTGATCATCATCCCTGGAAATGCAGCTGATATTGCTTCAAGATCAACATGATACTTCACAAACCAACTTGAGTAGTCATTTTGCAACTCATATATATTGAACTGTGTTGTGAGAGGGCCATAGATTTCAATAAGTTGCAAATTGTTTCGGGACGCCCCAAAGTAGATTGGAAGAGTCCTTTCCTGCCACTCTTCAGGAATTGGAGGCATGGTGGCAATTTCTCCAAGTTTCTCCTCATCCACATTGAAATATAGCCGAAAAGGCCAGTGAATAGCGCCATTACAAAACACCCCTGCTTTGAAGTCTGTCCCATTTGGTGCAACGAACTGACTGCCTGATAGACTCCATGAACGGGTCTGAGATGAGTATACCTCAATCTGATAACAATTCTTATCATGATCCGAAAAATTTGCTTGACGAACGAAGACAACTTTATAGTGACATGACTTTGCAGGATCAAATGCCAAGCCGACACCATATATCTTTATGGTATCTTCAATGGCTAATTGAGGAAGTTTGAAATATTGTTTGGTTGTAGGATTGTAAATGTAATAATCCTGTTTGTTACTATAAGCATAATCAGAGCTACAACATAGCAATCCATTGCATGATTGCAGAATCCTCAATCCCGAAGGATTATCATCGAAAGTGAGGGACTTAAAGGGGGGTTTATGATGAGTAAGTGGAACAAATTCATATTCAAGTTTACCCCGGGAAGTTTTACACAAGAAAAGGCCAGAAACTGTGTCAGGTAGAAGGCGGCAGGATAACCTAGGATCAGAAATGAAAGAATACCAACCTTTAGATACGGATTTGAACCTGACAAGAGATTTTACAGGCAACCTAACAAGGATTTCAGCTAGGAGATCTTGGTTGTTGGCAATGGCTTCAGCACTATTGCTTGGAGCATATTGGTAATTGGTTATTGATATTAATGTTTGAAGCCATTCCCTAGAGAGCATATATTTGAGAAACCTGAATAAATGGTTGCGCTGAAAATTCATAGTTTTGATGTGTTGGATTCTATATGAGTATATGACTTTGGCTTTGAAGAATGTACATATATAGGAACCAATTTGGTAAGCCTTTACTAGAAATTGAACCAAAAGAGGCCCTCATTTGCAACAAAAGGAACCTGTTGACTTCTCTGTAAGCTAGAAGGAATATATCTAGTTGACTTTTTGATTGTTGCTATCTTCCATTGCTGTTGCAAGAATAATTTAAGAATTGGGAAACATATCATATATGAATTCTTCATTCTTTCAACTTTACATATACCCTTTTTTTAAAGAAAAAAGTTTAATAATTTTTTAGTCAATGAATTGAAGAACTAATTAAGAAAAGAGTCGTTATTTAGGATGATGCAGTGGACTTTAAAATAATACTCATAAAAAAATGCTGGTTGAGGCCAATGAAATTTTGTGCCGCCAGACATTGTTAGGAGCACATCGGATTCATGGCAAGACTCTTTCTCCTAATTGGATGACTCTTTCTTCCATTGTTTTGTACATCCTCCCACAATTTTATGAGAGGTAAATGTAAACAGTAAACTTCATTGGTGAAATCTTTACGATATCTCTCTGTTTTCCTGTTTTGGAAACCAAAAGCAGAGCAACAAAAACGCAACAATGTCTGATTATTTTCCACCAGACAACCAATTTGTTTTATACACTGTAGCTATGAAATTTACAGGATTTTGTGCCTAAAACAAAGTACTATCTGCCTTGAGCCTCTGTTATACTGACATTGTTAGAACACTGATTTTCAGCTACTTTTCTGTCAATGAATGCTATGGGTTTCGGACTTGGGAGATTTTCCATCTCACTATTAAGCATCGAAACTACGGTTGCCATGTTTGGTCTCTCTTTCACGAAGTTCTGCACACATAACAATCCAATATGTATGCATTTCAAAATTTCCAACCGAAAGTCTGGAATATCACTTATCCCTGGATCAACCATATCCCAAATCTTCTCTTCATTCCACAATCTCCAAGCCTGGAAAAAAAAAGTTGCAAATGACTACAAGTTAAAATAATAAATTACAAGACATTAATTTGCAGCAAGGAATTACTAGAACTTACATGATCTAAAAGACTCAGAGCATGCCTGTCGTTGTTAAAGCTTGTGTTTTTTCTTCCGCTAATAATCTCCAGCAGCAATACCCCAAAGCTAAACACATCAGATTTCTCTGAGAATTTACCTTGCATTGCATATTCTGGAGACATGTAACCACTACACATTTCATCATCAAAATATATTAATTACTTGAGCTCAAAAATTAATTGAGATCAAAATATATATGAGAATTGGACAAATCAAGGAATAGTGATTACTAACTATGTTCCAACGATCCTCTTAGTCCTGGCTTGATCTTCATTGCTTCTAAACATCCTTGCCATTCCAAAGTCAGAAATTTTTGGATTCAGATCTTCATCTAGAAGAATATTACTTGCTTTAAGATCTCTATGTATGATCCGCAACCCTGAATCTCTATGAAGGTATATAAGACCTCGTCCGATGCCTTCTATAATGTTGAACCGTTTCCTCCAGTCAACTACTGCTTGCCTTTGTGGATCTAGGAGAATCTCATTGCAAAATGTATTACTTTATTTCTAGTACTTGAAGTTGTTAGGGATCAAACCCTAACCACTAGAGCACTCTACCATTAGACTACGTTCCTGGTGGCAAATGTATTAAATTTTTGGGGCTTATGCCCTTTTTGCCCTGTGAACTTGTACGATTTCGACGTTTTGCCTCTAAACTTTAATTTTGGATGTTTTGCCCCATGAACTCGTAATTTGGAGTCATGTTAGTGCCTCTCGTAGGCGAACCGTTACACTGCTGATGTGGCATTACCACGTTGGACCAAACCGTTGACATGGCATTACAACGTCAGCGGCATGATGATACCGACATGCCTACCGTTTCAGAGGGATTAACATGGCTTCAAGTTACAAGTTTCAGGGAACAAAACGTCCAAAACTGAAGTTTAAAAGGCAAAACGTCCAAATCGTACAAATTCAAGGGGCAAAAAAGGAATTAAGCCAAAATTTTGTTATCATCAGAAGGAAGAAAAGAAAAAAAAAAAGGGCATTGACTTGGTCTTACCAAACATAAAATAATCTAGACTCATATTGGGCAAATATTCATAGACTAGCATCTTTTCTTCCCCTTCGGTACAGCAGCCAAGTAGTTTGACAAGGTTCCGATGCCGGAGTTTTGAGATGAGCTCTACTTCATTCATAAATTCTTCGAGCCCTTGCTGTGATGCTCTTGAAAGTCTTTTAACAGCTATTTCTTGCCCATCTGGGAATTGTCCCTGAAGAGTAATATTAATTGCAACAAAACTCGTTAAATTCTTCCCTTAGAGTCAAGAGGATGAAAACATCCAAATAAAGCAACCATTACATTACCCTGTATACTGGACCAAAACCTCCCTCTCCAAGCTTATTGGTGGGATCAAAGTTGTTTGTTGCCATAACTAGTTTCTTGAAACTTAGTAATTCAAACTCCTCCACTGCGGTATTGCTTTTCTTCAACCGATCTTCCCCAATTCTGTTCTTCCTCGCTGGAACAAAAGTGCAGGTAGACAGAGTCAACAACAATTTATAGCCATATAATCAAAATTGATTTGAAGTTTAAAATCTCTCTAAATATTCAAGTCGATGGTATACCTCCATATTTAGCAATATACTTTCTTAAAATAAAGGCACAAGTGAGTATGGCGATTATCCCCAAGATTGCTACTATTATGGCAATTACTTTTATGAATGATCCCCTTGTTCCTGTAATTGAAAACGTGATATATATTCAGTGTGACTTTGAGGAGTAAAGGGTTATTAGGTTCAAAAATGAATTGATCAACTTACCATGTTTCCCTGTAAGGAGTAGAGGGTTTCCACTAATATTCAGTGTAACAGATGGATTGAAACGTGGAATGTTCCCAGATAAATTATTATTGGAAACGTCAAGAAGCTTCAATTGAGGTAACTTTGTCAAACTATCCGGAATAGGACCTGTCAAGTTATTGCCATTGAGGTATATGTAATTGAGTGCAGATAAATTGGCAAATGCTGGAGATATTGTTCCTCCAAAATGCTGCATCCGAAAATCGATACTAATAATGCTATTCTTTGAGTCACACTTAACAAATCTCCAATTTCTGCAGGCATCATTACCAGTCCAAGCATCAGATAGCTCCAGTGGATATCCCAAATCAGCTGCAATCTCTAGCAATGATGTAACCTGAGGATCGCAAGAGTTCCCAGAATTTGTGCAGAAGTTATTCGAATCAAAATCGGCTGTGATTTTTAACGAAATGGGGAGAGGACCCTGCAATTTGTTGTCGATCAAGTTGGCAATTGTCAAACTAGAGAGTGAAGCCAGGGATGAAGGAACAATTCCAGTGAGTGAATTGTTATTGAGCCAAAGCTCAAGCAAGGACTTGCAATTTGAAAAATCAGGAATTGGGCCAGTGAATTTATTCCCATAAAGCTGAACTCCGATCAAGTTGGTCATGGTTGACAGGACTTCAATAGGACCGGATAGCATCTGGCTATGAAGCGATATTTTCTGAATTGTAGAGTTTCTAAAAGAGTTTGGTAAGGGGCCAAACAAATTATTTGTAGCAAGACTCAACGTTTCCAAAGGAAAAGATTGAAAAATCTCAGGAATCTGTCCTGTAAGATTTGCCTTATCACAAAAGAACACTTGAAAGTTGGGGAACCTGGTGAGTTGAGTGGGAATTGTCCAGGAAGGAAAAGGATTTTCGCTGAGGGTCAAAAGTTGTAATGTAGTAGCCAACTCTGTAAAGAAGGACTGTGGTATATAGTTGAAGTTATTACGCTCTAAATAGAGATTCCGCAGAGAAGTGAGGTTGGCTAGAGAAGGAAGTGAACCAGACAAATTATTGACTGAAAGATCGAGGGTGTTGAGATTAGGGAGAGATGGGAATTTGGGTGGTAAGAAAGTGAGATTGTTGGCTTTTAGAAAAATCCCATTAACACGAGTGGAATTTGAATCGCATATGACACCTGGCCATTGGCAATAAGAAGAATTTTTGGACCAATTCGAAGGGGTCGGGACGATTGTCTCCAGGAGCATGGCCATGGCAGCAGAGTCATCAGCAGCATCAATTACCGTTGTGGAAAGAAGAGAAAATAATAGGAAAATAAAGAATAGAACAAAGTGGAAAGACAGTTTGAACTTGTTTGCTTCCATGGTTTCCGGACCTAAATTGTTTATTGAAGTTCAATAGAAACCTCGTACAGTGACTGTATCATTGAAGAATATTGCAGACTAAAGGATCTATTACCAATGATGGGATCAAGGACAGGAAATTAACACTGAACCAAACTCAAGTTTAATTTGGATTTGTTGACTTTGAAAATAGGACATGAACATAAACTATGCACTTGCTAGTTGCTAAGGGAGGCGACAATAATTTAAAGTTGAAACTTGAAAACATTTTATCTACGAACTTGTTCCTTGGCCGACTTATTAGACACGATATTAAATCTATATTAATTATAGCATTAATCAGTGGTGGATATTATCCCATCCACCACCAGAGAAATTATTTGATGGATCACCCATACTCCATCATGTTCCATCGAATAAATCTGTACTACCTCCATTCCAAATTTGTGACCACATTCATCACAAAAGTGACAATTATTTTGGAATGGAAGGAGTAACAATTTAGATTATTTCATACAACTGGTTTTAGCCACGTAGAGTTGTTCATGGGCTGGATATTAATGTTATTATTGTTGCCCAAGCCCGACCCATTTATTAAATGGGCTTCAAACTTTTGCTTAAACTCGACCCATTTAATAAATACTTAGACCAAGACCCATCTAATAATTTTTTAATAATTATTTTAAGAATTAAACTATATTAATTAATTATATAAAAATCTTTTGTTTTTTGCGAAAATTATATAAAAATCTAAAATATGAATATACTACATATAATATACTACTCTTATTGATGATAAGAATTTTTATACATGTATTCCTCATCTTTTTCTTATTTAAAATATGGTGTACATATATATTATATGTACTATATATATTATATATCAACAAATAAAAAATAAAAAGAATTATATTCACTTAATCGGGCTGGGATTGGGCTTTTGTTCTTGTATCCAAGCCCGACACATTTAAAATATCGGGCAGGCTTACGGGCTTGGGCGGGTAGCCCGGCCGTTGAACAACTCTAGTTGCATGTTACCCAATATGTTTAAATTAAATATCTCTATAAAATTTTGATAATTATATTATAAAATTTTGATAACCTCTCCTTATGAAATCTTGATAATCACACATGAAATTTTGATAACGGCACTATGGAATTTCAGGAACCTTCATATGAAATTTTGTTAACTTTCCTACGAAACTTTATTAGTCTCCTGATGGAATTTTATAGACCTTACTATGAAATTTTGATAACCTCCCTATAAAATATATCACACTATAAAATTTTGATACCTACATTATAAAGTTTTGATATTCTCCTTTCGATAGCCTTCATATAAAAATTTTTAACCTCTATGAAATTTTGATAACTAAACTGTGAAAATTTGGTTATTTTCCTATGAAATTTTGATAATCACACTATGAAATTTTGATAATCACATTAAAAAGTTTGATAACCGCACTATGAAGTTTTGATAACCTAGCTATGAAAATTTGATAATCTCCTTATGGAATCTTGATAATATCCCTAATAAATTTTGATAACCATATTATGAAATTTCGATAATCATACTATGAAATTGTGATAACCTCCTTATGAAATTTTGATAATATCACTATGAAATTTTAATAGAAAAATTATTCAATACAATGTCAGTGGAGTTTAACACACTCCACATGCAGTGTTTAAGGGTTGAAATGTGTCCTTTAGAGAATACATTTGAATTAAAAAAAAAAATAGTTCAGAAAATGGACAGGTGTCAACTTTTCACTCTACTTGTGGAGTTCAAACTTTACACTGTTAGTGTATCAAATAATTATCCATTGATATATATGAAACTGTGATGACTTCTACGGTTTGCTGCCCCTATTTCAAAATTTCAATTCAGAACCATAAGCCACCCCGAGTGAAAACCCAAATTTTGACCGACTATTTTTTTTTCTTTAAAAAAAAAAGTCATCCAATCAAATTAGACAAATAAGATTAAAGTTTTCCTTGAACGAACAAATAAGACAAAGTTGACAAAGGAAAACCCGAATTAACCAAGATGGTTAGATAGGTTAGTAGGAGAGATATAGGGTTCGAGACCCATTTCCCTTAGATAGGTAGGTTCCTTCCTTCCTCTAGTTCCATATATTCAATTAATCTCTAATAATCAACAATTAGAAACTGACGACCTCAAAAAGAAAAAAAAAGTGAAACTAACGAAAATCTTTTCAACTTTAAGAGCCACTCAATTTGCAAACAATTGCAAAAGAATATTCAATTGAACCCCACTTGCATAAAAAAATTTATAACATTGAAAATGGCGGTCTACCGGTTCTTTAAAGTACTATATGTCTTTTAAACGTTGGTAATTTGGACTGTGTTAGAAGGTTAAAAGCTGAAATTTGGATGACTGATAAGGCCAATTGTGGAAAAAAGAATTCCAATAATGATTAGAATAATAATCCATTAAATTAAATATTTATTAGGCAAACTTTTTTTGGTGAAATATTAGGCAAACTTCAAAACTTACATAAATCTACATATCTATATATACCATATATTTTATCGGGTATATATAAGATGCCGACCAGAGTCAGCTAAACTTGTCGAATAGCAACACCATTAACGCCTTGTTTCAATGACTGCAGGATCTTTACTTGCTGTTCTTCTAGTGACCACCCATGGGGCATGTTTTCCCCAGATTTGCCAAAAAGTCCTGTGCTTCGGTTTCCCTCTCGAAAGATATTTCGGACTCTAGTAATCTAATTCTCTCGCACCAAAACCAAGGCCTCTTGCACTAAAAGTTGAATTCTGGTGAGTGAGTGGTATCTCCTGGAGTAAAAATTGCTCTAACACTTTAGCATCAAGCTCCACGATAACATTGGATAATCCCAAAGATTATTTAGCCTGAATCTGTCCATCCCTCAATCCCCAAAGCTCTTTGTTGTGAGGTTATCCGAAATACCAATGTTCATTGAAAATCCACGTATCCAATTCCCATTTGAGTCACGGATTAACCCCCTGACTGCATCATTTGTGTTCAAAATAAAGCATCCTGAAGACTTTTTATGCTAATTACTTCCAACACCTTACCCAGAGAAATTCACCATTGTTTTGAAAGATCATGGCAATCCTTCTCTTCCATAAGCACCAAAGAGTTACCACAAACTGGATGGACCAAGGAATATTATCATCAGACAATAGATTAATCTTTAAACAGTTGGTTCTCAACCATTCCCTGCTTGGGCAAGACATGCCTAATGTTGACGATCCAAATGGGATATGTATCTTGCAATCTTGTAATGGCCTAATGTGGTGTCGTAGCAATCGTGCTTGTCGTGGAGAGGAAATCTATATTACATTTAAAATCCTACTACGAAACAATTAATACAGAGTACTACAAGCAATGCAGGGCAATAATGATCCATCTTAAAATTCAAGGATTATATGTACGATGTCATATCAGCTTTTGATCCTTCGAAGTCATCTCATTACAAAGTAATTTGCATTTCTAAATTGTGATTTGCCATATCATTACAACACAAATTATTGTCATATCATATTCAAAATTGATTTAAAGTTAAAACTCTCTAAATATTCAAGTCGATGGTTTTTTTTTCTGCTACATATGTAAACAAGAAATTCAAAGATAGGCTACACAAAGGGAGGCAGCCTTCTCCCATCCCTAAACCCACCATGCCCGTCCCAGAATTTGAACCTGAGATCTCCTATTGGAGGCTCGAGTTCTTAACCACTCGGCTGTCCCCTTGAGGACAAAATGATTTAGCAACGTACTTTCTTAAAAGAAAGGCACAAGTGAGTATGGTGATTGTCCCCAAGATTGCTGCTATTATGACAATTACTTTTATGAATGATCTCCTTCCTGTAATTGAAAACGTGATATTATTAGTGTGAGGAGTAAAGGGTTAGCTTCAAAAATGAATATGCTATTGAATTGAACTTACCATGTTTGCCTGTAAGGAGTAGAGGGTTTCCACTAATATTCAGTGTAACAGATGGATTGAACTGTGGGATGTTCCCAGATAAATTATTATTGGAAACGTCAAGAAGCTTCAATTGAGGTAACCTCGTCAAACTATCCGGAATAGGACCTGTCAAGTTATTGGCATTGAGGTATATGTAATTGAGTGCAGATAAATTGGCAAATGCTGGAGATATTGTTCCTCCGAAATGTTGCATCCGAAAATCGATACTGATAATAATGCTATTATTTGAGTCACACTTAACAAATCTCCAATTTCTGCAGGCATCTTTACCAGTCCAAGCATCAGATAGCTCCACTGGATATCCCAAATCAGCTGCAATCTCTAGCAATGATGTAACCTGAGGATCACAAGAGTTTCCAGTATTTGTGCAGAAGTTATTCGAATCAAAATCGGCTGTGATCATTTGAAACGAAATGGGGAAAGGACCCTGTAATTTGTTGTCGGTCAAGTTGACAAATCGCAAACTAGACAGTGAAGCCAGGGATGAAGGAACAACTCCAGTGAGTGAATTATTATTTAACCAAAGCTCAAGCAAGGACTTGCAATTTGACAAATCTGGAATTGGGCCAGTAAATTTATTCCCATAAAGCTGAACTCCGATCAAGTTGGTCATGGTTGACAGGACTTCAATAGGACCGGATAGCATCTGGCTATGAAGCGATATTTTCTGAATTGTAGAGTTTCTAAAAGAGTTTGGTAAGGGACCAAACAAATTATTTTGAGCAAGACTCAACGTTTCCAAAGGGAAAGAATGAAAAATCTCAGGAATTTGTCCTCTAAGATTTGCCCTGTCAGAAAAAAACACTTTAAAACTAGGGAACCTGGTGAGTTGAGTGGGAATTGTCCAGGAAGGAAAAGGATTATCGCTGAGGGTCAAAACTTGTAATGAAGTAGCTAGCTCTGTAAAGAAGGATTGTGGTATATTGTTGAAGTTATTACGCTCTAAATAGAGATCCCGCAAAGAAATGAGGTTGGCTAGAGAAGGAAGTGAACCAGACAAACTATTGACTGAAAGATCCAGGGTGTCGAGATTAGGGAGAGATGGGAATTTGGGTGGTAAGAAAGTGAGATTGTTGGATTTTAGAAAAATCCCTTTAACACGAGTGGAATTTGAATAGCATATGACACCTGGCCATTGGCAGTAAGAAGAATTTTTGGACCAATTAGAAGGAGTTGGAACGATTGTTTCCATGAGCATGGCCATGGCAGCAGAGTCATCATCAGCAGCAATTACCGTGGTGGAGAGAAGAGAAAATAATAAGAGAATAAAGAACAGAACAAATTTTAGAGACAGTTTGAACTTGTTTGCTTCCATGGTTTCCGGACCTAAACTGTTTGTTAAAGTTCAATAGAAACCTCGTACAGTGACTAAAGGATATTGCAGACTAAAGGATCTATTACCAATGATGGGATCAAGGACAGGAAAATAACTCTGAACGAAACTCAAGTTTAATTGGATTTGTTGACTTTGAGAATATATAGGACATGAACAGAAACTATGCACTTGCTAAGGGAGAGGCCACAATAATTTAAAGTTGAACAGGTCTAACTTGAAAACATTTTATCTACAACCTTCTTCAATTGGCCGACTTATAAGACACGAACTTTAATCTATATTATAAATATAGCATTAATTATTGGTGGATATTATCCATCCACCACCCGAGAAATTATTAGATGGATTACTCGTACTCCATCATCCGTGGTTTCATAGTATAAAAGTGTAACAATTTAATTTATTTCACATAATTTTAATTTTCACCTGTATTGTATTTTACTCAATGTATTTAAATTAAATATTCTTATAAAATTTTGATAATTATGTTATGAAATTTTGATAATTTTCTTCTTATGAAACGATGATAATCGTACTATGAAATTTTAGAAGGTTAATTAGTAAAAGAAATAGCAAAATTTTCATTGATATGAGACCGTGATTTCTAAGGTTGTAGCCGCCCCTATTCCAAAATTTCAATTCATAAGCCACCCCGAGTAAAAGCCCAAATTTTGACCGAACTTTTTTTAGTAAAAAAAAAGAAAAAAAAAGAAACCCAAATTTAAGTCATCCAATCAATTTAGACAAATAAGATAAAAGTTTTTTTGACGAACAAATAATATAAAGTTGATAAAGGAAAGCCCGAATTAACCAAGATGGTTAGATAGGTAACTCAGTAATAAAGATGGTTAGATATAGGTAACTTAGTAGGAGAGGTATAGGGTTCGAGACCCATTTCCCTTAGATAGGTAGGTAGGTTCCTTCCTTCCTCTATTTCCATATATTCAATTAATCTCTAATAATCAACAATGTGAAACTGACGACCTAAAAAAATAGTAATAATTATTTGGTACACTGACGATGTAAATTTTGAATTCCACAAATGGGTTGTCGGGTTGAGGAGTTGACACGTTTCCATTTTCTAAATTAATTAAATTTTAAATATTTCAATTTACTCGCTAGGGGGCATATATCACCCTTTTAAACTCGCATGTACAATCTACTAAACTCAACTAACAATGTATGAAATAATTTTCCAAAAAAACAAAAAGTAAAACTGACGAAAATCTTTTCAACTCTTAAAGCCACTCCAAACTAGTTAATTTGCAGGCAACTGCAAAAGAATATTTAATTGCATCCCACTTGCATAAAAAGATTTTCTCGCGAACTATGGAGGATGTATCTTACCATTGAGTCAACTTTCACCGTTAAATTATCAAAATCAGGATAATTCCCTACGACCGTAAAATATTGTTGATGTGGCCCAAAAATTGTTGATTTCAATAGTTTAAAGACTGAAACTCTGAAAGTTCCAAATCAAAAGTTCAGGAAGAAAAGAAAATGTCCATTTTTTAAAAGTTTTAGGGGGAATGAGCATTATAATTGAATATATAATATAACCTTTCTAAAAGAAATCATTTTTCAAAATTTTCATTTCATTATGACCCATAGTCTTTTGGGTCCATTAAATGGGCCGAATGACTTTCAAATTTTTAATGGTAGACCCAACCTTTTTAGTGGTTTGATCCAATTCTTCCATTGTAATTTACATCTTCCCACAATTGACAATTTCATGAGAGGTAAAATTGTAAACTTCATGGGTGAAAAAAAACGTATAGTTTGGGTTGGGATCATATGATATGGAAAATAACATTGCTACTATTTTTCAAAATTAAAGCCTTTTTTCCTTTTCACTAGGGTTTTGATCTTTAGGACATCTCTCTGTTTTCCTGTTTTGGAAAATGTTTCTCTCACAGAAACCAAAAGCAGAGCCATACCTGATTTTTGTTACAATGGAGTCTACATATATAAACAACTAGGAAATTTACAGGATTTTAGGGGATTTTATGCCTAAAACAAAGTACTATCTGCCTTCAGCCACTGTTATACTGACATTGTTAGAACACTGATTTTCGGTCACAGTTCTGTCAACAAATGCAATGGGCTTCGGACTTGGGAGATTTTCGATCTCACTATTAAGCATCGAAACTACGGTCGCCATGTTTGGTCTCTCTTCCATGAAGTTCTGAACACATAACAATCCAATATGTATGCATTTCAATATTTCCAACCGAAAGACTGGATCACTTATTCCTGGATCAACCAAATCCCAAATATTATCTTCATTCCATAATCTCCAAGCCTGAAAAGAATAAAGTTGCTAAAATGATTAGAATATAAAGTTTTATAAAGCAATAAATTATAAGACATTAATTTGCAGCAAAGAATTACTAGAACTTACATGATCTAAAAGGCTGAGAGCATGCATGTCGTTATTAAAGCTTGTGTTTTTTCTTCCGCTAATAATCTCCAGCAGCAATACTCCAAAGCTAAACACATCGGATTTCTCTGAGAATTTACCTTGCATTGCATATTCTGGAGACATGTAACCACTACACATGTTCATCATTAACATTAGTTATTAGTATTACTTAAGTTTAGAAATTAAGATCAAAATATATATGAGAATTGGACAAATTAAGGAATAGTGATTACTAACTATGTTCCAACGATCCTCTTAGTCTTGGCTTGATCTTCATTGCTTCTAAACATCCTTGCCATTCCAAAGTCGGAAATTTTTGGATTTAGACCTTCATCTAGAAGAATATTACTTGCTTTAAGATCTCTATGTATGATCCGCAGCCCTGAATCTCTATGAAGGTATAGAAGACCTCGTCCAATGCCTTCTATAATGTTGAAACGTTTCGTCCAGTCAAGCACTGCTTGCCTTTGTGGATCTAGGAAAATCTCATTGTAAAATGTATTAAATTTTTGGAATTATCCTTAAAAACAAAAACCATTGACTTGGTCTTACCAAACATAAAATAATCTAGACTCATATTGGGCAAATATTCATAGACTAGCATCTTTTCTTCCCCTTCGGTACAGCAGCCAAGTAGTTTGACAAGGTTCCGATGCCGGAGTTTTGAGATGAGCTCTACTTCATTCATAAATTCTTCGAGCCCTTGCTGTGATGCTCTTGAAAGTCTTTTAACAGCTATTTCTTGCCCATCTGGGAATTGTCCCTGGACAGATTTTCAGAGTCATATTAATTGCAACAAAACTACAATGTTCATAACAAATTGTTAAATTCTTCCCAGTTCCCACTTTGAAGTCAAGAGGATGAATTAATACATTTAAATAAAGCAATCATTACATTACCTTGTATACTGGACCAAAACCTCCCTCTCCAAGCTTATTGGTAGGATTGAAGTTGTTTGTTGCCATAACTAGTTTCTTGAAACTTAGTAATTCAAACTCCTCCACCGTGGTATTGCTTTTCTTCAACCGGTCTTCCCCAATTCTGTTCTTCCTCGCTGGAACAAAAGTGCAGGTAGACAGAGTCAACAACAATTTATAGTCAAATATAATCAAAATTGATTTAAAGTGAAAACTCTCTATGGTATATATATACCTCCATATTTAGCAATGTACTTTCGTAAAAGAAAGGCACAAATGAGAATGGTGATTGTCCCCAAGATTGCTGCAATTATGACAATTACTTTTATGAATGATCCCCTTCTTCCTGTAATTGAAAAAATGATATTCGGTGTTATAGGAGTAAAGGGTTAGCTTCAAAAATGAATACTATTGAATTGAACTTACCATGTTTGCCTGTAAGGAGTAGAGGGTTTCCACTAATATTCAGTGTAACAGATGGATTGAACTGTGGCATGTTCCCAGATAAATTATTATTGGAAACGTCAAGAAGCTTCAATTGAGCTAACTTTGTCAAGCTATTCGGAATAGGACCTGTAAAGTTATTGCCATTGAGGAATATGTACTGCAATTCAGACAAATTGGCAAATGCTGGAGATATTGTTCCTCCGAAATTTTGCTTCTGAAAATCAATGCTAATAATGCTTCTATTCTTTGAATCACACATAATAAATCTCCAATTTCTGCAGGCATCATTACCAGTCCAAGCATCAGATAGCTCCAGTGGATATCCGAAACCAGCTGCAATTTCTAGCAATGATGTAACCTGCGGATTGCAAGAGTTTCCAGAATTTGTGCAGAAGTTATTAGAATCAAAATCGGCTGTGAGAAGACTATTTTCTTGTAATGAAATGGGGAAAGGACCCTGTAATTTGTTATCGGTCAAATTGACAGTTCGCAAACTAGACAGTGAAGCCAGGGATGAAGGAACAACTCCCGTGAGTAAATTATTTTCGAGCCGAAGCTCTATCAAGGACTTGGAATTTGAAAAATCCGGAATTGGGCCAGTAAATTTATTCCCATAAAGCTGAACTCCGATCAAGTTCATGGTTAACAGGACTTCAATAGGACCGGATAGCATCTGGCTATGAAGCGATATTTTCTGAATTGTAGAGTTTCTAAAAGAGTTCGGTAAGGGGCCAAACAAGTTATTTTGAGCAAGACTCAAGGTTTCCAAAGGGAAAGAATGAAAAATGTCTGGAATCTGTCCTGTAAGATTTGCTCTGTCACAAAAAAACACTTGAAAACTAGGGAACCTGGTGAGTTGTGTGGGAATTGTCCAGGAAGGAAAAGGGTTATCGCTGAGGGTCAAAAGTTGTAATGTAGTAGCCAACTCTGTGAAGAAGGATTGTGGTATATTGTTGAAGTTATTACGCTCTAAATAGAGATCCCGCAAAGAAGTGAGGTTGGCTAGAGAAGGAAGTGAACCAGACAAACTATTGACTGAAAGATCGAGGGTGTCGAGTTTAGGGAGAGATGGGAATTTGGGTGGTAAGGAAGTGAGATTGTTGGATTTTAGAAAAATCCCATTAACACGATTGGAATTTGAATCGCATACGACACCTTGCCATTGGCAGTAGGAAGAATTTTTGGACCAATTAGAAGGAGTTGGGACGATTGTCTCCAGGAGCATGGCCATGGCAGCAGAGTCATCAGCAGCAGCAATTACTGATGATTGGAGAATGAAGAACAGAACAAGGTGGAGAGACAGTTTGAACTTCTTTGCTTCCATGGTTTCCGGACCTAAACTGTGTTAAAGCTCAACAGAAACCTCGTACAGTGACAGTATCATTGAAAAATATAGCAGACAAAAGAATCTACTATTACCCATTATGGGATCTAAGGTTGTTGCCAAGTTTAATTTGGATTTGTTGACTTTGAGAATAGGACATAACATAAACTATGCACTTGCTAAGGGAGGCTACAATAATTCAAATTTAAAGTTGAACAGGTCTAAGTTCAAAACATTTTATCCACGAACTTGACAATGTTACTGATATTTTTTTAAAAAAATTTTATTAATTATCTACCAACTTGTTTCCTTGGCCGACTTGTAAGACACAAAAACTTAAATCTATATTATATTGGTGGCTAATTGCTCATTTAAGGACCCAATATTTGCAAAAATGCTCAATTTAGGGCACTTCATTCAAAAAACCTCAAATCGGGCCCAACGTTGTAAAATCTATTCAATTAAGGGTTTGTCATCAATTTCAGAGGCTTAATTAAGAGCTCATATTAGGGCCTAACGATGATGAGATGCCCTTAATTGAGTCGATTTTCCAACGTTAGGGCCTAATTTGAGTTTTTTTTATTTATTTACGGTAGACCCTAAATTGAGCATTTTAGCAATGGTTTGGCCCTTATTTAAATACTTAGTTATTGGTGGGATATTATTTCATCCACCCAGAAATTATTAGATGGATCACTCACACCATGTCATCTAATTCTAACCAGTAAAATTGTGACAACTTAGATTATATATTCCATACAATTACTAAAACTCTAAAAAATTATTACATGACACTGACCCACCTTATCAGCCATGAGACCAAATTACTAAAACTCTGAAAAATTATTACATAGCACTGACCCACCTTATCAGCCATGAGACCAACCACCTTGCTGCAGCCATGTTTTAAAATTTCAATTGTTTCATATTCCATTGACCAACTATTGAAGTAGGAAAAAAAAAAACCCGAGTCAAGAAGGATAATTAGGTAACTCAATAGGAGAGGTCTCTGGTTCGAAACCTCCCAATTCCCCTCAGATATATAGGTCGTTTTCTTCAGCTCAATTCTCCATGTACCAAAGGATATTTTAAGGAAAAAAAGAAAAGCCAATCAAGAAGAAGACCAGTATTTCTAATCAACAATGTGAAACTGACGAAAAAGTTTGCAAGCCACTTGCAAGCAATTGCAAAAGAATATTCAATTGTATCCCACTTGCATTAAAAAAGTTATCAACAATGTTTGCCTAATAATGTCAAGGTCCAACATTGAGTTCCGAGTGGCCTACAAAAGAGTAAATCATGAGAAAGAATTCCCCGATGATTTGGGGACCTCCTCCGACGGTTAAATCAGTGAATTCCACTTTAACTATTGTGAGTGTAGTAGAGCATAATAGAGCATATAATGAATAAATGAGCTATACCTAAACTATTTATATACCTTAAAGACCTGTACCTTATTTGGCTAGTGGGCTTTGGACCCAAATCTGATGGTGATCAACAAACAGCACTAACTTTATCACACCACCATGTTTTTTAAACATTGGTAAGGATTTTGTTAGAAGGTTAAAAGCTGAAATTTGGATGACGTGATTAGGCCAATTGTCCAAAGAAAGAATTCCAATAATGAATAAGTAGAATAATAATGCATTAAATATTTATTAGGAAAACTTTAAGACTTACATATACTAAAAGCCATTGAAATGTTTTAACTATAGAAAATTTGGGTCTTTCTTCCACTAACAATCTCTACTGTCAATACCCCAAAGGCCAAAGCTAAAAACTACTACTTAAAAAGGAATAGTGAAAATTTCAGTAAGGAAAAGAAATTTGGCAATCTTAATGATAGCAGAGCATAAAATAACAAAGAAGCCGACTACTAGTACTAATCTTAATCAACAAATTTTCATTAGGTGCTTAGTGTTTTGGTCAAAATTTGGTCATTATTGTCAAAAGCTTATAAATGAAGAAAAAAGCCCGAATCACATTTTCTGCAAGGTTCAACATAAAGAAGAAAAAAGCCCGAATCACATGTACCTGGATCAAAACTAAAGCCCAAACGTTTTCTTCATTCCACGTGGAAAAAAGGAGATGCAGATTATTCCAAAAATGCCATCCCAAAATCGACTTAAATGATAATTTGGCCCTCTAACTTGCACAATGAGAACAAAATGGCCCTGAAACTATAAAATTTATCAATTTGATCCTCTAATTTGAAAGTATGTGACAAAATGACCCCCACTTAGACGTATGTTGGTCACGTGACCAACTTTAGGATTAGGATCCACGTCAGACCCAAAATAGCCCCTTAACTTGCACAACGAAGATAAAAAAAAAAAAAAAAATGGCCCATGTAAAAGTCAATGTCTGTTCAAATGATCATGAGGGCCATTTAGTCTCACATTTTCAAATTAATTAGATGATTAAATTGACGACGTACTTTGTAGTTTGGGAGCCATTTTGTCTTCGTTGTGCAAAATGAGGGCCAGTTTTCTGCTTTTCAACACAGGGGAATATGAATTAATGAATATATATATGTGTGTTGGGATTTCATAAAAAGGTTGCTTTTTTGGTGAATCTGTTGGAAGTTTAAAGGACCCATTTGCTTCATCTTGTGAAATTAACTCATTTTAACTTCCAATTAGAATGTTTTAGATGTTGTTCCTAGTATATTATTATACTTTCAAGGTAGTCTTTAGATTCTCAGAATTCTGTATAATAAACTAAGTTTACACTCTTTTTGACAGATAATCTCTCATGAAAAGGAGAAGCCCAAGTGGTAGGTTAATTTATTTCATAATGATCTTCCTAGAGTCTTTGAACATTGTCAGATCAATATTGTATTGTTTTCTGATGATATTGCCTCTATCATTTCATCTTAGTAAAAAACTGAAGAGAGCTACAGTTGATGACTTGTATGAAAATGATGAAGTCAAGCATGCTGTAATGGAACGAGCAAAGGAAATTCAAGCTAATCTGTCATCTACTTTCCCTTCCTTTATAAAGTGCATGCTTCCATCTCATGTATCTGGAGGATTTTGGCTGGTAAATTGACATATTTGCCAATGATTTTGACTAGGTGTGCTTTGCATTAGTTTGTTTATCTATTGATACTAACTTGTCAAATTGCAGGGTCTTGCCAAGGAATTTTGCTCCAAGCATTTGCCAAAGAAGAACAAAATGCTTGTTTTGTGAAGATAAAGCAGCTAAACAAATAGAAATGGACCTTGGTAAGTCATCTGTTACCAGTAGCATTTTTTTTCCTTAATCAATTGAAACTTTTTTCAGAATCCTTCCTTACTATGGCTTCTCAATGTTTGCAGAGCGTGAACCCAAGATTGAACCTATTGCATGTGACTCTGAGAACGATAGCGAGGAGGTTGGATCTGAAGTAATGGATGGGATCAGGTTGTGTGATTCTGTTGTCGATTTTGAAGAAGTGAGGAGCTTCGATAATTTTATTATTCTTGCAAATGGGTTGATCATAAATTCGGAGCTTTCCGAATACTATCAAAAGAAGTACTATGACCTTTGTTGTACTCAAAACTCATACCTTCATGATCATCTTCTTGAAGGATTTAACTGTGAGTTAGTTTGTGGAATCATTTCTGAGACCATCAACATTGCTGAAGCAATTAGAGCAGCCGAGGTTACAACCCCCCTGCATAGTTTTGAGACATGGAATTCAACTTTGAAATGTTTCCAGGGGTTGGGTATGAAGGTTGGCTTTTTAAGTGCTCGGTTGGCACAATTGATCAACCTTTCTTTGAAGCCAAACAGATACCGAGATGTTTTGTTTCGAGAAGCAGCTGATGCCCCTTGGTGAGCACTTTTTGTTGATGCACCTTTCTCAAGTTTTGGGTAAAAAAGTTACATGTTCAATGGTAGTGACAAACTTTTTTGTGTTATATTTATATATGAACCCCATTGACAGAAGCAGATTAGTATTTTTTGTCAATTGCATAGGTTAACAAAAAATCTTAATAAATCTCACATTCTCAATTCCAAGTTACAACAATTTTAATTTACATTCCTAATTGCATAGATTGTACTTATTCTACCGCTTCGGCAGTTTTTTTTTTAGAGTTTTGCTACACAGCCCAAAAAATTGACTGGTCACACCACTACTTGAGTGGAGTTTTGCTACATAATATGGGATGACTAGCCATGACACGTCATGGGGACAAAATTTGGATCAATTTTTCGGGTTGCGTGGAATTTTCCTTTTTTTTTTAATAGGAATCGGCAATATTGACCAGGTCACAAACTATCAACTTTGAAAAACTATCTACCTTCAATAACTGTTATACTGACATTGTTAGAACACTGATTTTCGGTCACAGTTCTGTCAACAAATGCAATGGGCTTCGGACTTGGGAGATTTTCGATCTCACTATTAAGCATCGAAACTACGGTCGCCATGTTTGGTCTCTCTTCCATGAAGTTCTGAACACATAACAATCCAATATGTATGCATTTCAAAATTTCCAACTGAAAGACTGGATCATTTATCCCTGGATCAACCAAATCCCAAATCTTCTCTTCATTCCACAATCTCCAAGCCTATAATAAAATGCAAATTGCTAGAAGTCAAAATCTTGTCAATAAATTATAAAACATTGGGGTTTGATTGAAGAAAGAATCAGTCAATTAACTTACATGATCTAAAAGATTTAGAGCATGCCTGTCGTTAGTAAAGCTTGTGTTTCTTCTTCCGCTAATAATCTCCAGGAGCAATACCCCAAAGCTAAACACATCAGATTTCTCTGAGAATTTTCCTCTCATTGCATATTCTGGAGACATGTAACCACTATACATTTCATTAGTGGAGTAAAATATAATTATCTTAGCTCAAAAATTGAGATCAAAATATAAGAATTGGACAAATTACTATGTTCCGACGATCCTCTTAGTGTTGGCTTGATCTTCATTGTTCCTAAACATTCTTGCCATTCCAAAGTCGGAAATTTTTGGATTTAGACCTTCATCTAGAAGAATATTACTAGCTTTAAGATCTCTATGTATGATTCGCAACCCGGAATCTCTATGAAGGTATAGAAGACCTCTTCCAATGCCTTGTATAATGGTGAACCGTTTTCTCCAATCAAGAACCGGTTGCTTTTGTGGATCTAAGGGAAATTTTCATTGCAAGAAGTGTGTGAACATAACCTTTCTAGAGACTATTAATAAATTAAAAACAAAAAAGACCATATCAAAGTAAAAACAGTAGGCATAGTGACTTGCTCCTCTTACCAAACATAAAATAATCTAGACTCATGTTGGGCAAATATTCATAGACTAGCATCTTTTCTTCCCCTTCGGTACAGCAGCCAAGTAGTTTGACAAGGTTCCGGTGCCGGAGTTTCGACATCAGCTCCACTTCATTTATAAATTCTTGTTGCCCTTGCTCTGACACTCTTGAAAGCCTTTTAACAGCTATTTCTTGCCCACCTGGGAATAGTCCCTGATAGAAGAAGACAATGTTTAGCAAATTGTTGTTAAAGTCTTCCACTTTGTAAACAAGAGGGAAGAAGATTAATGATCCAAATAGAGGAACCATTACCTTGTATACTGGACCAAAACCGCCTTGTCCAAGCTTATTGGTGGATTGAAAGTTGTTTGTTGCCATAACTAGTGTGTTAAAACTGAGTAATTCAAACTCCTGTAGCCCAAAACTTGTTTTATTCAACCATTCTTTCCTTCTTTTCTTCTTTGCTGGATAAAAGTGTGGGTAGAATTAGATAGAGACAACAATTTATAAGATTATTATCAGACTATTAATTATTACCTTCATGTTTAGCAATATACTTTCTCAGAAGAAAGGCACAAGTGATTATGGTGATAGTCCCCAAGATTGCTACTATTATGACAATTACTGTTATGGATCTCCTTATTCCTGTAATTCAAAAAATGATAATTTACTAATGCAATTTGTGTAGATGGTTAGCTTCAAAAACAAATTAAATGGGCTCTAAAACTTGACCTTTTTTGCCTTGAAGGAACAGAGGGTTTCCACTGATATTCAATGTAACAGATGGATTGAAACTTGGAATCTTCCCAGATAGATTATTATTGGAAACGTCAAGAAGCTGCAATTGAGGTAACTTTGTCAAGCTATCCGGAATAGGACCTGTCAAATTATTCCCATTGAGGTATAAGTACTGCAATGAAGATAAATTGGCAAATGCTGGAGATATTGTTCCTCCGAAATGTTGCATCCGAAAATCAATGCTAATAATGCTGCTATTCTTGGAGTCACACTTGACAAATCGCCAATTTTTGCACGCATCATTACCAGTCCAAGCATCAGATAGCTCCAGTGGATATCGAAAACCGGCTACAATCTCTAGCAATGTTGTTACCTGTGGATCACAAGAGTTGCCAGTATTTGTGCAGAAGTTATTACCATCGAAATTGGCTGCAATCAGACTATTATTTGTTAATGAAACAGGGAAAGGACCCTGTAATTTGTTGGCTGTCAAGTTAACACTTCTCAAACTAGATTGTGAAGACAGGGATGAAGGGACAACTCCAGTGAGTGAATTATTATCGAACCGAATCTCTTGCAAGGACTTGCAATTTGAAAAATCAGGAATGGGGCCTGTAAATTTATTCCCAGAAATTCGAGCTTCAACCAAGCTAGTCATGTTTGATAAGACATCAATAGGACCAGATAACATTTGGCCATGGAGCCACATGTACTGAATTGTAGAGTGACCAAAAGAGTCCGGTAAGGGTCCAGACAAATTATTTTGAGAGAGACTCAACTTTATCAAAGGGAAAGAATGGAAAATTTCAGGAATCTGACCTCTAAGATTGGCCTTGTCACACCAAAACTCTTTTAGACCCGCAAACCGGGTTAGTTCAGTGGGTATTGTCCAGGAAGGAAAAGGATTGTTGCTAAGGGTCAAAAGTTGTAATGTAGTAGCAAGCTCTGTAAAGAAACCTTTTGGGATGTTATTGAAGTTATTGTCTTCTAAAAAGACATTTTGCAATGAAGTGAGGTTGGCTAGAGAAGGAAAAGAACCAGACAGGTTGTTCCCTGAGATATCGAGGATCTTCAACTTAGGAAGAGTGGGGAATTGGGGTGGCACGACATTGAGAGACATGGATCCTAGGTAAATCGCGGAAACGCGGTCGTTGGCTTCACATATGACACCTTTCCATTGGCAATATGAAGAATTTTTAGACCAATCAGATGGAGTTGGTATGATTGTCTGCACGAGCATAGCCATGGCGGCAGTGTCATCAGCAGCAGCAATTACCGTGGTGGAGAGAAGAGAAAATAATAAGAGAATGAAGCGCAGAACTAAACAGAGGAAAGACAATTTGAACTTGTTTGCTTCCATGGTTTCCGGCGCAAAAGTGTTTGTTAAAATTCAATAGAAAACTCATAAATTGACGGTATTATTAAACAATAATATAGCAGACAAAGATATATTACCAATGAAGGGATCGAAGACAGGAAAATAACATTGAACGGATCTCAAGCTTGTCGCCATAGGAAAAATGCTTGACTTTGTGAATAGGTCAGTAGGACATAACAAAAACTATGCACTTGCGATGGCACGCAACAATAATTTAAAGTTGAACAAGTCTAAGTTGCGGAATTGTACTATTACAAGTTTTAACAAAGTTGTTACTAAGTTAAATCTAGAATTATTGGTGGGACATTAATTACCTCATCCATCCTGATGAGTGGAATTTTTGGTTTCAATAAGCAGCCTTATTTTCTCTTTGTCAAAGTAAAAAGGTAGATAGCGATGCTTAAGCAGCCAGCCCCTGGCGTCATTACAGGAAAACTTAATTTGGACAGTCAAAATAACAAGATTTTTGTTTTTGAAGGATCAAAATAACAAAATTTGATTTGATAAGAAACCGAAAATATTAAATTCTAAGGTTGCTACCCCTGTTTCCAATAAGAAATTTCAGGTTTGAGGGGTAATTCTCCATATCACACTTTGGCTTTGAAGTATATATAAAGGTATCAATGACCAATTTGATCAGCCTTTGCCTTTATTTAAATTTTGGATCAAATTCAAAAGAAATTCCCACTTATGCAAGAGGAACCTGATGATTAAAAGAATTGGGGAATATATGGATTATTCATTCTTTCAAAATTTCATAAAGAGTCATTTGAGATAATACAAAGGACATAAAATTAAAATGCTATATCAGACAAAAAAAAACAGAAAAACGAAAACGATGTCAAACGACCCCTTAATTGATCAGAAAAAAGAAAAAAAAATAACAGAAACAGAAAAACGAAAACATGCCAAAGGACCCCTTAATTGATCAGACCAATGAAATGTTGTGCTCGCAAACATCCAGCTGAATATCATGACCATGTATCTAAACATCAAACGGAAGAAAGAGTTTGAATGAACTGATGATGAGGCGAAAAAAGACTCAATGGATTAGAAAGAAATGGCCTTGGGAAATCTTGGTCATTCCCAACCGGATCAAGATCACAAATCTTGTTGAAATGGCCATCCTTGAGATTCAACCGAATAACCTTACCTTGACTGTGCAAGTGCAACACCATGTATGAATCTTCATCATTTGCTTCCCTAACAATAAAAAGAAAAGACAAATAACAAAGCGGCCAAGTTGGCCAAGTCTCAGGAAATGCAACTGTTAGTGGCCTAAGATCAACGTGATACTTGACAATCCACCCCGAGTAGTCACTCTCTATCTCCTGCACTCTCAACTCAGTGGGAGGTAAACATGTTCCGATGAGATGCAAATGGCCTCGACACTCCATCAAGTATGTCATATACCTCAATTCGAGTTTGCTGGGAATATTATTTGGCAGTGGCAGTTGTCCAAGTTTCTCATCGTCCATGTGAAAATAAAGCATCGAATGATCCACGTGATTAATCCAGTGAATAGCACCATTACAAAACACCCCTTCCCTAAATGTTGTGTACCCTAAAGGGACAGTAAAAGCACTGCCAGAGACGGTAAAAGCATTGCCAGAGAGTCTCCAGGAGCGAGTCTGGGATGAGTAAATCTCAATCTGCTTTTTCAGATTCCAGCCTGGTTTGTCCGAAAAGTTCAACCCTTGATCGGCAAACCGAACGCAAACAACTTTGTAGTGAGGAGACTTGGTTGGATCAAAGGCTAAATTAAGGTAATTAGTTTTGGAATTTCTTGTATCAAGATTAGGAGGAAGGGAAACAAATTGCTTTGTGGTAGGATTATAGATGTAATAACTACTGTCACCCTTACGACATAATAGTAATCCATGACATGATTGTACAATTTTGAAGCCTTTAGGAAGACTGAAATTGAGCGAAGCATTATCAGTTAACTTGCCGGGGCTGGTAAGAGGAATAAGTTGATATTGAGGGTTATCATCAAGTGTATAAAGTTTTTCAATGATAAGGCCTGATATGTGTGGGAAAAGGCGGCGAGAGAAATAGGGATCGGAGATGACAGAATTCCAACCTTCGGATACGGATTTGAAACGGACAAGAGATTTAAGAGGCAGGCGAACAAGAATTTCAATCAGGAGATCATGACTATTGGCAATGGTCTCAGCGCTTCGACTCTCATCTGCTGGATTGTAAGTGAAGTTCATGGCGTCGGCTTCTCACTCTTTTGCTGCCTTTGCCTTTGCCTTTTAGCCTGGAAAAGAAAATCACTACTTAAAAGATTTTTCAGTCCGCTTGGTATTGTAGGGTTTTGTGGCTTGCGAGGATTTTGAAGAGTTAAGCGACCAGGTAAATGAATAAATTTTGGAGTTACCAACTCCAATGCCAATTTGGATTTACTCATGTTGATTAAACTCCCTATCTCCTACTTGTTGAGCCTAAGCCCAACAATGCCCTTGGGGCCTATAAGGCCCACTAGTAGAAACCCTAAGCCTATACGGACATCATATAAAAGGGCTCCTAGACACTTTCCTGAGATATAATTTTTTCTACAACTCAAGAAAGAACCCTACAACCCCCATAAAGCTTACTAACCTAAAGAGCTTCATCTTGAACCTCACTTGGTTAGGTCTACTTAGGGGTGAGCATTAGGCGGGTCAAACTGCCCGAACCACCAACGGTCTTTTGTGGTTAAGTCAAACCGCGGTTTAGGCGGTTTGAATCGCTAAAGGATTAAGTACTAAATGGTCGGTGTACGGTTTTAGGATTTTCAAAACCGTAACCGACCCGAACCGATCGTTTAGTAATATTTATAATTAAATATATTATATATATAAATAATATTATATATACTAGTTTTAGCTTTCACGTGCGTTGCACGTGGTCCAACATGTTTCGATTGAATATTTTTATGAAATTTTGATAACTACCCTATTAAATTTTGATGACCACCATATGAAATTTTGATAATTATCTATGAAATTATGATAAACGCCATATGAAACTTTGATAACCTGACTATAAAATTTTGATAAGCTTTTCTATAAATTTTGTACTATAAAATTTTAATAAACTTTCCTATAAATTTTGTAATCTTCCTATGATTTTTGATGATCTCTCTTTGAAATTTTGTTAATCTCCCAATAATTTTTTGATACTATAGTATGAAATTTAGACAATCTTTCTATAAGATTATATATCATTATCAGGTTGAGCTTCCCTATTTAGTACTATATATAAAGCATTCATATTATGCTCTTCCATTCGCAAATCAAGCTCGTCCGTTCAGTCGTACAAACATATATAATTCATATTGAACTCCTTCCTTTACGTATATACATATACATATTCGAATTGAGTTCCTCCACTCGGTAGTATATAGAGCACGTTATCACACTGAGTTCCTCCACATAGCATATTATCAATTTGAGTTCCATTCATTTAACATTACTCCAAATGGTACATTATCAGTTTGAGTGTTCTCATGTTCACATTCTAAGGAGCATATTGTTTATTTGAGCTCTTCCGTTCGGTATTCCTTCACGGAGAACGTTATCAGTTCGAGTTCTCCTATCCACCATCATTCCTAGAGTGCACTCTCCTACTCAATCCTCAAAAATTGAGCACTCATAGAGCACCATACAGTTCGACAGAGGGGATCATTACCAAATCGAGCATTCTACGACTCAACACTCTCCACACGGAGTATACATCCAGATCGAATACAGTTACGTTCGACACTATCTAGTTATGCGACCGGTAAGCCTTAGCTCATATCGTCCCAACTTGCCCACCTGACGCTCAGTTTCATAGCCGTTTATGCAATCATTAGAACCGCCCTCATACCTTGGGTGCAATGTTGAGCCCATATAGAATGGCCCAAAGCCACACTATATATATATAGAAATCTACTCCACACAAAAGGTAAAAGTTCATTATTTCCACTCTTTAAATCTTAATCTCTCTAAACACCTCAAGACCCCACTAACTTTAGTATTTCCAAACACCTTGATATCCTACTAACTCTAATATCAAAGAAGATCCCCTCTTGACAAATATGTCGAGGCCCTTATAGTAGGATTATACGTTTAAAAATTCAACTCCCTTTGAAAAATCGTTTTAAGCAATCATCAAACATAGTAATGAAAATAATGAAGAAAATAAGTTAAAAGAGTGATAAAGGAAAATGAAATTCCCAAAGCATGGCAAGAAGTTAACAATACCATATCTAGACGGTAATGTTTTTTATAACTGCAAAAAAAAAATAATGGAAAAAGAAAAACTCAAACTCTTTTCATGGCCATTGTACCTTATGAGCATACATTTAAGAAAAAATGATACCAAAATTACAAATGCAACAATTATATATTCATCATCATCGTTTTTTTTTTCTACATATTTACTATCGTTAATAATTTGGATAAGTAGTTAGAAATATATATATAATAGTTTGAGTAAGATTTAAATTTAAAATTAAATCATAAATAAATAATCATATATATAGTAGAGATTAGGTTGGCCAATAATAATAATAATAATAATAATAATAATAATAACAATAATAATAATAATAATAACAATAATAATATAGATATATATATATATATAACATAAATGTCTAATTTTAAGTAATGGCAATTTAGAAATATTTTTGAAAAAATGGTACAATCAGAAAACATTAAGTTTCTCATTATTCGTACTCTTATATATAGTATAGATTTGGAGAAACTATTGATTTTGTCTCATTTTGGACCTATAGGCCCATTAGACCCGTTTGAGTTCATGAAGCCCAAATTGCTAAGTTAGATGTCTTGAAGCCTAAATATGATATTCTTAGACCCAATTTGTTTATATGGAAGCCCAAAAAAGGGGATCAAGTCCAATCAGTAATTATGATGCAGTAATGATTCAGCCCTGATGCAACATTGTTAAATTCTATTTCAATGAGGACTTCACAAGAGCAGTTTTAGAAGAAAATTAATAACTTGTGATCTAGAGCTCAAAAAAATACAAATGAGGTACCGTTGGAAAGAGGATTCCGAGATCTACAACTTTTATGTTTATTTCGAGACCTAATTCTGTTGTTTTAGTGGATGATTTTGCCCTTGAAATTTCTGGACAGAATTGATCTACTCCTAAACCGACTTGGAGAATGTTTTGGACGAAAATTCAGATGCTAAAGATGATGTGTGGCATCCCTATTGGTCATGTTGGATCCTAATTAATGAGGATAATCTAAATTTCCATTATTTTAATAATGGAATAATTAAAATATTATTTAATAATGGCAACTTAGAAATATATTTGGAAAAAAGGATACAATCGGAAAACA
The DNA here is from genome assembly GCA_001974825.2 of Corchorus olitorius. Taxonomy (NCBI): domain Eukaryota; kingdom Viridiplantae; phylum Streptophyta; class Magnoliopsida; order Malvales; family Malvaceae; genus Corchorus; species Corchorus olitorius. The sequence continues at coordinate 71,197 of AWUE01023882.1, forward strand.
TAAAATTTCCCCTTATTCATACTTTTATATATAGTATAGATATATATATATATACTAGTATTAGCTTTCACGTGCGTTGCACGTGGCCAAATGTGTTTTAATAAAATATTTTTATTAAATTTTGATAACCACACTATAGAATTTTGATAATTACCCTATAAAATTCTGATAAACTCCCAATGAAACTTTGATAACCTAATTATTAAAGTTTAATAAAACTTTTTTATGAAAATGAGTATACGTTTGAAAAATGGAAATGACAATGTCAATTGAATGGAATTTGAAAATGTTTATATTTTTAGTTTAAGATTGACATTCCATTGTCATCTTCATTTTCTAAAAATATTCTTCTTTTCTCCGACCAAACATAGTTTTACTATGAAATTTTGATAATCTCGCTATATTATTTTGATAACCTCCTTAAGAAATTGTGATAACCTCCCTGTGGAACTTTAATAACTACACTATGAAATTCTGATAACCATCCTATGAAATTTTGGTCACCATACTCTGAAATTTTGAT
>AWUE01023883.1:0-28066 GCA_001974825.2 Corchorus olitorius
AAAAAAAGGGGATCAAGTCCAATCAGTAATTATGATGCAGTAATAATCCAGCCCTGATGCAACATTGTTAAATTTTATTTCAATGAGGACTTCACAAGAGCAGTTTTAGAAGAAAATTAATAACTTGTGATCTAGAGCTCAAAAAAATGCAAATGAGGTACCGTTGGAAAGAGGATTCCGAGATCTACAACTTTTATGTTTATTTCGAGACCTAATTCTGTTGTTTTAGTGGATGATTTTGCCCTTGAAATTTCTGGACAGAATTGATCTACTCCTAAACCGACTTGGAGAATGTTTTGGACGAAAATTCAGATGCTAAAGATGATGTGTGGCATCCCTATTGGCCACGTTGGATCCTAATTAATGAGGATAATCTAAATTTCCATTATTTTAATAGTGGAATAATTAAAATATTATTTAATAATGGCAACTTAGAAATATATTTGGAAAAAAGGGTACAATCGGAAAACATAAAATTTCCCCTTATTCATACTTTTATATATAGTATAGATATATATAATTACATATATAATAATATATATAATTATTAAACAGTTTAAACCGCCTAAACCGTATAACCAACCGCATAGTTTGTTTAAGCGGTTAAATAGTCGGTTGATGATTCCAAAAATTAGTTGTCGGTTTGTAATCGATTTTGAGAATCATAAAACCGAAACCGAACCGAAGCAACCGTTGCTCACCCCTAGGTCTACTGGAAGGAATTAAATAAATAAGTTTTTTTTCCCTCAAGAAAATAGAATTTTACATTGTTATTATTGCTATTATCATTTTATTCCTCTATGAAATTGAATGATGTCAGAAAAGTTAAAAGGTTTTAATTACATCAGGATCATTCTAAAAAGAGACTTTTTAGGATTCCATTAAGATTTTGCCACATAACATATTTTGAATCAAAATTAAATTTTATCTTAACTCATGTAATTAGTTACTTTAGTTACTACTTTTTTTTTTGGCACCAACTTTAGTTACTACTTTTAACCATAACTAAATTTGAATAGTTTTAATTAATCATTAATTATGCTAAGATATTTTTTTAAAATTTAATGTCAAGACAACTTTTTTTTCATAATTTTTTTGGTCATGTTAATTTTTTTTTTCAAAGAAATTTTTTTTTTGTTGGGTTTGAAGGCATAAAAACTAAGAAAAATAGATTTTTACAATTAATAGGCTTTGATTTGGTGAGGTAAGGTGTAAAGTCAATTTTGAATTTCATTCAAAATAGATTATGTGTCATCATTTTAATGGAATCCGAAAAAGACCCCATTTTAGGATCATCTGATCTCCTATTAAAGATTAAGTTTCTATTAATTAGAGGAGGTGATGTTCTATTAGTCATTCCACTTTGGATTTTTTTTGACAAGATATTGACATACAAGAATGGGTTGAGCTATATAAGAATGTTTAATTTTGTATATGTTGCCATTGAAGTTAACGGTTATAAATTTTTGTACCTTGTAAGCTTCTAAGTTGCAACAATCATGTATCTTTCTCATTTCCTTGCAAATAAGCAATTGATTAACGATAGTATATCCAAATTTCCCGATGAGATGTTTTATGGCTCAGACATATATACCATATTTTTATAGCATACTCGGTATTGTTCAGGAAGAAAGTGATGAAGACTCAATATTGGTGCTGCCACATTCGAGACAAGGCCATAATAATTTCAAGGATGGCAGTTTCAGAATGCTTCATGATTTTGCTCCTAGAGTTGGGGATGTGGTGGAGAGAAGAGAAAATAATAAGAGAATGAAGCAAAAGAACTAAACAGAAAGACAATTTGAACTTGTTTGCTTCCATGGTTTCCGGCGCAAAACTGTTTGTTAAAATTCAATAGAAACCTCCTACATTGACGGTATCATTGAACATTGAACAATAATATAGCAGACAAAGATCTATTGCCAATGAGGGGATCGAAGACAGGGAAATAACATTGAATAACGGATCTCAAGGTTGTCGTCATAGGTAATGGAAGTATTATGTATTTCTAATTTTTACAACAAATTCAATGATTTACATGCGAAAGATGCTTGACTTTGTGAATAGGTCAATAGGACATAACATAAACTATGCACAAGTCTAAGTTGTGGAATTGTACTATTACAAGTTTTGACAATGTTGTTACGAAGTTAAATCTAGAATTATTGGTGGGATTTCTCCTTGTCAAAGCAAAAAGGTAGATAAGGATGCTTCAGCAGGAGAAATTATTAGGTGGATTGGATTCATCACGTCATCCGTGGTCCCGACCAATCAAATTTTGACAAGTCAGATTTCTTCTTAAAATTTAGGCACAAATTTAGCACCAGGTTTAGCCCCTAGTTTCACATACGTCCCTAAATTTAGGATATTAATTGTCTAGGATTTTAGAAATTGTAGAAAAGAATATGATTTATCAAAATCTTATTGATCGGGACCACGGATGACGTGGTGGACCCGATCCGCCTAATAATTTCTCCTTAAGCAGCCAGCCCCTGGCGGCTGCGTCATTACAGGAAAACTTAATTATTTGGATAGTCAAAATACCAAAATTTGATTTGATAAGAAACCGCAAATATTGAATTCTAAGGTTGCTATACCCCTGTTTCCAATAAGAAATTATTTCAGGTTTGAGGGGGTAATTCTCCATATAACTTAGGCTTTGAAGTATATATAAAGGTACCAATAACCAATTTGGTCAGCCTTTATTTAAATTTTGGATCAAATTCAAAAGAAGTTTCCACTTATGCAAGAGGAACCTGAGGATTTCTCTCTGTAAACTACAAGGAATATTATCATTGACTATTTGATGGCTTGCAACGGAAGGGTAGCAAATTAAAGAATTTGAAAATAGATGAATTCTTCTTTTTCCAGATTTCATAAACAGTCATTTGAGATGATGCAATACATTAAAATAAAATACGAATTGAGGCAGCAGAAAGATATATATCAGGACAGGCCCATGTATCTTAACATCAAACAGAAGAAAGAGTCTGAATGAACTGATGAGGCGAAAAAATTTTCAGTGAAGTATAAAGAGAGAAGACAATGCCTTCTTCGTCATTTACAACCGGTTCAAGAACACAAATCTTGTTGAAATGGCCATCCTTGAGATTCAACCGAATAGCCTTACCAGGAATTTGCAACACCATGTATGAATCTTCATCATTTGCTTCCCTAACAACAAAAAGAAGAGACAAATAACGCTGCTGAGTCTCTGGAAATGCAACTATTAGCGGGTTAAGATCGACATGATACTTGACAATCCAACCCGAGTAGTCACTCTCCATCTCCTGCACTTTCAACTCAGTGGGAGGTAAACATGTTCCAATGTGATGCAAATGGCCTCGACATTCCATCAAGTATGTCATATACTTGGTTCCGTAACCGCTGCGAATATTTGGAGGCAATTTTGGCAGTGGCAGTTGTCCAAGTTTCTCATCGTCTATGTTAAAATAAAGGATGGAATGATCTCCGTAATTAATCCAGTGAATAGCTCCATTACAAAACACGCCTTCCCTAAATATTGTGTTCGAATGAGCAGTAAAAGCATTGCCAGAGAGTCTCCAGGAGCGAGTCTGGGATGAGTAAATCTCAATCTGTCTTTTCACATATTTCGAGTCCCATGTGTCCGAAAACTTTAAATCTCCATCAGCAACCCGCCGAACGCAAACAACTTTGTAGTGAGGAGACTTGGTTGGATCAAAGGCTAAATTAAGGTAATTACTTTCGGAATTTCTTGTATCAAGATTAGGAGGAAGGGAAACCTTTTGCTTTGTGGTAGGGTTATAAATGTAATAACTACTGTCATCATTATGACATAATATAAGTAATCCATGACATGATTGCACAATCTCGAAGCCTGGAGGAAGATTGAAACTGAACGAAGCTTTATTATCAGTTAAGCCTGTAAGAGGAATAAGTTGATATTCAGGTTCAGGGTAATCAAGTGTAGGAAGCTTTTGGATGATAAGGCCTGATATGTTTGGGACAAGGCGGCGAGAGAAATTAGGATCGGAGATGACAGAATTCCAAACTTTGGATACGGATTTGAAACGGCCAAGAGATTTAAGAGGCAGGCGAACAAGAATTTCAATTAGGAGATCATGACTATTGGCAATGGTCTCAGCGCTTCGAGTCTCATCTGCTGGATAGTAAGTGAAGTTCATGGCGTCGGCTTCTCACTCTTTCACTGCCTTTGCCTTTGGAAAAGAAAATTACTCTCGAAAAGTTCTTTATTTTTATTTTTGCTAAAAAAAAGTTTAGGTGAGGGCTTAAAAAGATTTTTCAGTCCGCTAGGTATTGTAGGATTTTGTGGCTTGCGAGGATTTTGAAGAGTAATGCCTAGGTAAATAAATAGATTTTGGAATTACCGACCCCAATGCCAATTTGGATTTATTCATGTGATTATAATCCCTCTAGTCCTCCCTTTCAATCCCTTAATTTTGTTGACCATCCATTAGGAATCCATATCTTGCAATCTTGCAATGGCCTAATGCTGTGTCGTAGCTTTCAAGATGCAAATATGAATCCTCAAGAGGCAACCTATTACATTTACAATCCTACTACCAAGCAATACAGAGTACTTCCAGGAATGCAGGACAGCAATGATCCATCTTGGTATTCAAGGATTACATTTGATGTCAGATTAGCATTTGATCCTTCAAAGTCACCTCATTACAAAGTAATTTGTATCTATGATTCTGACTTGCCAGATCATTGGCAGATGGAGATTTACTCATCAAAAACTGGCTCATGGAAGCCTTCAGGGAGCCCTTTTGCAAAAACAATTAATGTGCTCAGCAATGGTGTTTTCTGGAATGGTGCCATTCACTGGGTGAGTCATCCGCGTCGACAAGACTCCGCATGCTTTGATGTTGAGGAAGAAAAATTCAGAGAAATTCCAATGCCCACTTTTCGTGGAGATTCGCGGTTTAGACATTATGGAGAATCAGGAGGCCATTTTTATTTAATGGAAGTTATACCTGATTCAGACACATTAGTCTATGATTTGTATGAGATGGAGAGAGACTACTCTGGGTGGTTCCTCAAGTACAAAGTTGATTTTCATCCCATTGCAGCAGCAGTTCCTGAGATGTTTTGCGACTCAGACATATATCCTTATTTATATAGCATACTTGGGATTGTTCAGGAAGAATCTGATGATGACTCATTTCTGGTGCTGTACGTACCAGACAAGGCCATAAGGTATAATTTCAAGGATGGTAGTTTCACAATGCTTCATGATTTTGGTCCTAGAGTTGGGGATGTAGACTACTTTGATGCTTGCGATCTCCAATTCATTGAGAGCTTTGCTTCTGTCTGACTCAACTCTCTCTATGTTTGTTTTGTACAAGTTTTTCTCCTTGATCTTTATCTCGGAAGTTAAATCTAGAATTATTGGTTGTTTCAATAAGCAGCCTTAATATTTTCTCCTTGTCAAAGCAAAAAGGTAGATAACGATGCTTAAGCAGCCAGCCCCTGGCGTCATTACAGGAAAACTTAATTTGGACAGTCAAAATAACCTTCAATAGGAAAAATTGATTTGATAAGAAACAAATAAGAAATATCAGGTTTGAGGGGTAATTCTCCATATCACTTTGGCTTTGAAGTATATATAAAGGTACCAATAACCAATTTGGTCAGCCTTTCTTTAAATTTTGGATCAAATTCAAAAGAATTTTGGGAATATATGAATTCTTCATTCTTTCAAAATTTCATAAAGAGTCATTTGAGATAATACAATGGACATAAAATAAAAAAACTAATTAATCAGGCCAATGAAAAATGTTCAGCTGGCAAACATCCAGCAGAATATCATGACCATGTATCTAAATTCTGAAACTCAAACAGAAGAAAGAGTCTGAATGAACTGATAAGGCGTAAAAAATCTCAATGAAGTATAAAGAGACAAGACGGTGCCTTCGGGATCATTTACAACCGGTTCAAGATCACAAATCTTGTTGAAATAGCCATCCTTGAGATTCAACCGAATAACCTTACCAGGAATGTGCACCACCATGTATGAGTCTTCCTCATTTGCTTCCCTAACAAGGAAAAGAAGAGACAAATATTTCTGCTGGGTCTCTGGAAATGCAACTGTTAGTGGGCTAAGATCGACATAATACTTGACAATCCACCCCGAGTGGTCACTCTCCATCTCCTGCACTTTCAACTCAGTGGGAGGTAAACGTGTTCCAATGTGATGCAAATGGCCTCGACACTCCATCAAGTATGTCATATAATTCGATCCGATGCCGCTGGGAATATTTGGAGGCAATTTTGGCAGTGGCAGTTGTCCAAATTTCTCATCGTCCATGTTAAAATAAACGATCGAATGATCGCCATGATTAATCCAGTGAATAGCTCCATTACAAAACACCCCTTCTTTAAACATTGATGTGTTCCAATGGGCAGTAAAAGCATTGCCAGAGAATCTCCAGAAGCGAGTCTCGGACGAGTAAATCTCAATTATCTGTTTTTTCGTACACTTTATGGAGTCCCGAACGCAAACAACTTTGTAGTGAAGAGACTTGGTTGGATCAAAGGCTAAATTAAGGTAAGTTTCGGAATTTCTTGTATCAAGGTTAGGAGGAGGAAGGGAAACCTTTTGCTTTGTTCCGGATTTTCTTTTAACAAGTCTAGGAGGAAGGAAATCCTTTTGCTTTGTGGTAGGATTATAAATGTAATAATTACTGTCACCATTATCATGACATAATAGTAATCCATTACATGATTGCAGAATTCTGAAGCCCGTAGGAAGACTGAAATTGAGCGAAGCTTTATCAGTTAAGCCTGTAAGAGGAATAAGTTGATATTCAGGGTAATCTGTAGAAATATCTCGGATGATAAGTTTTTTGATGATAAGGCCTGATATGTTTGGGACAAGGCGGCGACAGAAATTGGGATCGGAGATGACAGAATTCCAACCTTTGGATACGGATTTGGAACGGACAAGAGATTTAAGAGGCAGGCGAACAAGAATTTCAATTAGGTGATCAAGACTATTGGCAATGGTCTCAGCGCTTTGACTCTCATCTGCTGGTGTTGGATAGTGAGTGGAGGTCATGGCGGCGGCTTCTCACTCTTTTTCTGCCTTTGCCTTTTAGCCTGGAAAAGAAAATTATTACTAGTAAGAAGATTTCTAAGTCCGTTGTAGGGTTTTGTGGCTTGCGAGGATTTTGAATAGTTAAGCGGCCAGGTAAATACATAGATTTTGGAATTACCGACTCCAATGCCAATTTGGATTTATTCATGTGGTTAAAATCCCTATCGAGATAGAATTCCTGCTATAATTAGGAATTAAATAAAAATATAACTATATAAAAAAGTATTATTATTTTTTTCCTCAAGAAAACAGAATTTTACATTGTTGTTATTATTATGTGTTATTCCTCTATGAAATTGGATTATTTTACATTGTCTCGTTTATTGAGTTTCTATTTATTGGAGGTAATGTGCTATATAGTCATTCCACCTTGGTTGATTTGTTTTTTTTTTCATCTTAAGTATGCCAAAGAATGTTTTTTTTATTAAATAATCACCTTCATTAACATATAAATAAACTCAAGGAATAGTCCTGCACCACACATTATCCAGCTCAACCTTAGTTAGACTATATGCTAATATATTGGCTTCCCTATTCACAAATTGAAAAGTACATAAATCAAATAACTTGCCAAATCCAATCCAAAGCCTGGCATTCCCTAATCTCCACGAAACATACTTCATCAATCCTTTTCCCTCTGCTCCATTAAGAAAAGAAAAAAAAAGCCGAAGAAAGAGAGCAAAACCCTAACGATGGACAATGATAAATATGCGACCAGAGACCGCGACGAGAAGCACCAGCGCAGCTACCACCGTGACTTGGACCACCACGAGCGCAGCCGGGAATCCCACCGGCGATCCGATCATAAATCTTCCTCATCACGGCGCGATGAACGCGAGAGATGTTTTGGTTCCAGATATAGGGTTGCGTGGAAGAATGGTGAGGCTTCCGAAGTTGAAACGAAGAAGAAGAGGAAAGAGAGGGAGGAGAGAGATGAGAAGAGAGTTAAAGTTGAAGATGAATGAAGCTTCTTAGACCCAAAAGCATGACTTTTCAGTTTGTAGAGGTGGTGTCGGAAAGAATTATTACCAAGGAGAAGCCGAAAGAACCAATTCGTGAAATAGAATGGTGGAACCTGCCTATTCTTGTTTCTGCTTCTTATGGTGACATTGCTGATGATGAATTGAAGCTGGAGATGGACAAGATTACATTTTATGTTGAACATCCTCGTCCAATTGAGCCTCCTGTTGAGCCTGCTCCTCCACCGCCTCAGCCTCTGAAGATAACCAACAAGGAGCAGAAGAAACTGCGCACTCAGCGTCGTCTGGCTAGGGAAAAAGATAGACAGGAGATGATTAGACAATGAGAAATTATTAGATAGGACGGACCCACCACGTTATCCATGGGGCTAACCAATAGAATCTTGTCATGTCAAATGACCTCCTTAAATTTAGGTACGATTTTAGCCCAAGATTTAGCCCCCTTTTAAAATAGATCATCTATAAAGGGTAAGTCCCCATATTTGAGATATTATTGGGATAAAGTTTTAGAAAATTGATGAGTTGTCTTCATATTATTGATTGGTCCCATAAATGACGTGACGAGTCCGTCCCACCTAATAATTTCTAATTAGACAAGGCCAGTTACAACTTACAACCTCCGAATTCAAAAGTCAAGCTGAGCAATTTAATCAAGGAAAATTGGAGGCCCACACTTTCAAGGATTAGGCATAATGATAGGGATTGAAGTCAACGGTTATTAATACTTGATCGTTGAGATTATCGCAGGGATTGAAGATTCCATTCTACTATACTATTATTTGCTCGAGATTAAATTCTATTAGGATCATCCTAAAAAGGGGTGGTTTTAGGATTCCACTAGGATGGTGCCATCTAATCAAATCTTATCAAATTTGAATCATCATCAAATCCTAATTTACACCCTACCGCAACTAATTAAATTTTTATCAATTACTTAACCTCATTAAAAAAGTTAATAAAATTTATCAAAAAAAAGTCACGGTGCAAGTAAAAAAAAAAGAAGTAAGTTAAAAATAAAATTTTTTAAAAAAATTATTCAATTTTAACTAAGGTTAAGTAATTAATAAAAATTTAATTAAGTGTGGTAAGGTGTAAATTAGGACTTGATGATGATTCAAATTTGATTAGATTTGATTAGGTGGCACCGTCTTAATGGAATCCTAAAACCACCCTTTTTAGGATGATCCTATTAGAATTAACACTCTATTTGCTCCCATGATAATATTAATTGACAGTTTAGTTCAGCAAAGACTAACCAATTGTTTTTCAATTTTCCTGGAAAGTTAAGATGATGGAATCATCGAAGAAATAAAATTATAGCTTGCTTCTCGGTCTTAATAAAAATGTTGTGTTGATGGATCGTTGACTTGAGAAAATGGAAAGCAAGTATATTATCAAGTGTGCTTGGGAATTATCTGCAGCTGCCTTACTCTGCAATCTTCCAACAAACAATATAAAACTGAAACAAAACAAGTTGAATCTATGTATATATTTGTAGATTTCAGATCAAAGTCCAAACATCTCAGCCATAATGTTTTCCCCCAAGAGAAAGCGAAGCAGGGCATCATTCTCTTCAAATATTCAAGCCATATTGCTCTCATCTTTCCTTGTTGTGATGTAATTAACATTACACGTATTATACAAGAAGACATGATCTCCAATGAACATAAAAGTCTTTTCAGATTATACTCTCAGACAGAAGAGAGACTTCTTTTTTTTTTGGTACCCCATTTGGTATCCAGAACTTTGCTCTGATTAATTCGGATCCGACCTGCGTTGCGCACCTGGTTTTGGTGGGTGAGTCTATCAAATGGGATAGAAGAGAGAGTTGGAATAAACTGAAAAGCATGATAATATCTCAGAAAAGCTTGATTTGGATCGTAGATGATACTATAGTCATCGGGAGAAAAATCACAAATCTTGTTGAAATTGCCATCCTTGAGATTGTACTTAACAACCTTACCTGGAATGTGCAACACCATGTATGATTCTTCATCATTGACTTCCCTAACAACGCAGAGAACCGAAAACATATAATAATGCACATCGGAAGGATCATAATTATCACGGATCATCTCCGGGAATGCAATGGTTACTTGGTCAAGATCAACACGATACCGCACAGACCATCCAGAGTAGTCACTCTCAATCTCATAAATATCTAACAGTGTAGTACGAGGTCCATATGATTCAATGAGATGCAAATGGCCTCGAGACTCCCCAAAGTATCTACATCGCCTCTCTTCCCATCCGACAGGAATTGGAGGCATTGGCAGCTCCCTAACTTCCTCCTCTTCCACATTGAAATATAGGGAGTGGGAGTCCTTATCCATTGTATTAATCCAGTGAATGAAACCATTACAAAAAAGCCCACGTTCAAATAATATATTTACATGTGCCACAAAAGGATTACCAGAGAGCCTCCAGGAGTGAGTCTGGGACGAGTAAATCTCAATCTGCTGGTACAAATAGCTTGAGTATGGATCGTGATCATCGACTTGATCTTCAAGGACTAACCCTGGATCAGGATTTCGGACACAAACAACTTTGTAGTGAGGTGACTTGGCTGGATCGAATGCTAGACTAACACGAGTGACGATTGTATCTTGGTTACCAGGCGGAGGAAGAGCAATAAATTGCTTGGTAGTAGGATTGTAAATGTAATAATCATATTTGAAATCCTGATCGCGAAAGCTACTACATAATAGTAATCCATGACATGATTGGATAATTTTCAAACCTAAAGGATGGTTAATGAAAGTGAGGCAATTAAAAGGAGCATCAATTGGCTTGTCACCAAGAGGGACGAATTCATGTTCAGGATTAATGAGTTGAGAATTTTTATGCATGATAAGGCCTGATATGTTGTGTGGGTCTGGGAACAAACGGTGGGAGAAATTGGGATCAGAGATTAGAGAATGCCAGGCTTTGGATACGGATTTGAATCGGAGAAGAGATTTAACAGGTAAGCGAAGAAGAATCTCCGTGAGGAGATCATAGTTATTGGCAATGGCCTCAGGGCTTATTGGTTTCCGAATCTTCTTATTACTAGAAAGCATTTTTTTTGAGTGGAAGAATCGGCTGCTCCCTGAATCAGCCCTCTCTAACAATATATATAGTATTTTCCAAAGTACAAATGCCTATTGGTATTAACGGGAAAAACAAACATAGTTCAAACTTCAAAGATTTCTCGGTACGCCAAGTTCGTTGACTTGCTAGGATTATTATAAAATTAGGTAGAAACTGATTAAACAAAACTGGAGAATCTTGACGGTTGGAAGGGTTAATTTAATATAATATAGTTCTGCTTGATGCCCGCTAAACATTTCTTGTTAAAAATTAAGGATTAGTTTTTGTCTGTATTTTGGACAATTGGCTAGGAAAATTGGAACTCCCACACTTAATGTCAAGCCTCAAGCATATAAGGTCGAAATTGAAGTCAATGGTCATTAATTATTGTACTTACTCTGTAAGCTTCCAAGTTCCAACAATCAAAATATTCATCTCATTTAAAATTTTTTGACACGTTGTGCATGATCCTTGAGATTTGACAAGGTTTTATTGTATAATATATGGAAAGTTTCAATTATAGCTGCAAGTTGTTAGAAGTAATGTTATGTACTTATGTTCGATGGATCATTGACTAGACAATATCCAGAGTCTCGAGCGAAGCGTGCTCGGGAATCATCTGCACTGTCTTACTCTGCAATCTTCCTATATAGAAACCAAACCAAATTAGCTTAATCTATATATAGAAACCAAACCAAATTAGCTTAATCATCTGCATTTTATAACAAAAAATGCCTATCATCAGGAGAAGGCGAAGCAGGGCATCATCTTCAAATTCTGGTCAAATTTTATCATCATCATCTGCTATAATAATAGCAAGCAATGATGACATCTTAATTCAAATCCTTGTTTGCCTACCTCCTAAATCCCTCCTCAGATTCAAGACCGTATCCAAACACTGGCTTTCTCTCATTACTGATCCCAAGTTTAAACCCAAACACAATTCTAAAACCATCTCAGGCCTCTTTGCCTGTTGTCTATCAAGGCAATCAAATGCAGAATATGACTTCATCAATCTTAAAAGTCCCAATCCCTCTCGTCCTCCCTTTCGTTCCCTTAATTTTGTTGACGATCCATTAGGGGTCCATATCTTGCAATCTTGTAATGGCTTAATGCTGTGTCGTAGCTATCGTGCTAATCCTCAGGAGGCAACATGTTATATTTACAATCCTACTACAAAGCAATATACAGTTCTTCCAGGAACGCAGGGGAGTAATGACCCATCTTGGGATTTAAAGATTATATATGATGTCAAATTAGCTTTTGATCCTTCAAAGTCACCTTATTACAAAGTAATTTGCATTTATGATTCTGATTTGCCAAATCATTACCAGATGGAGATTTACTCATCAAAATCTGGCGGTCCCTGGAAGAAGCTTTTAGGAAGTCCTTTTACAGCACCGGATAATGGGCATTTCTCAAATGGCGTTTACTGGAATGGTGCCATTCACTGGTTTAATGTTTGGGGAACCTCCCTGTGCTTTGATGTTGAGGAAGAAAAATTCAGAGAAATTCCAATGCCCACTTTCCGTGGAGATTCGCGGTTTCGACATCTTGAAGAATCAAGAGGCCATTTGTATCTTATGGAAGTTATAGATGATTCAGACACATTAGTTTATGATTTGTATGAGATGGAGAGAGACTACTCTGGGTGGTTTCTCAAGTACGAAGTTGATTTTCATCCAATTGCAGCAGCATTTCCTGAGATGTTTTGCGACTCAGACATATATCCTTATTTATATAGCATACTTGGGATTGTTCAAGAAGAATGTGATGATGACTCATTTCTGGTGCTGTATATACCAGACAAGGCCATAAGGTATAATTTCAAGGATGGTAGTTTCACAATGCTTCATGATTTTGCTCCTTTTCGTAATAGATTTGAGGGTTCCTTAGAATATCATTATGCTCATCAATTCATCGAGAGCTTTGCTTGTGTCTGATTCTATCTATGCTAGTTCTCTACAAGTTTTTCTCCTTGTTTTTAAGGTCTCCTATCTTAGAAAATGTAATCACCAATGGGAATTTGATTGGAAAAATATGATATTTAATTCTTCACCCTCGTCTAAGTCTATTGGAAAATCGATATTAGGAGCGTGAAAAAGCCTCCAATCTTTTTGCAGTTGAATCATATAGTTTTTATGAGTATTGTTGGCAAAAATTGAGAAAAAAATTTTCTGGTTAATTTTTGCGAAATTTTACCTGAAATCCAATTCTGTGGAATTTTAGCCGAAATCACGGTTTTTTTAAGCTAAAAAGGCATTCCGAGACCCCGACCCAGTTTTGCATGATATTTAGCGCTAAGACTCCTTGAAATATTTATATCCATCTAACCGAATCTCAGACACACTGGATTTAAAAATTTGTTTTTACAAGCATCATCATCCTATTTCGATTTTATTAGAAATTAATTCTGAAAAAAATGATATTAGAAGCTGAAAAGCCCTTCAATCTTTTGGCGTTGAATTATATTATATTATATGGCCAAAATTGAGAAAATAAAATTTCCGGTTTGTTTTGGCGAAATCGTGTAGTAACCATCACGGTTTTTAACTAAAAACGCGTACCAAGGCCCCGACTCAGTTTTGCATGATTTTCAGCGGCAATACTTTTCGAAATATCTTTATTCATCTAACTAAATCTCACCCATATTGGATTTAGGGATTTAAATCTACGAGCTTCAGAAAATGGTTTCAATCTAATTAGAAATTATTTCTAAAAAAAAAGGAAAAGTGATATTAAAAGCTGAAAAGCCTAAAATCTTTCTGACATTGAATTATATATTTCTTACGAGTATTATGACTAAAAATTGAGAAAAAAAAATTCAGATCAGTTTTGGCAAAATCGTGTAGCATCACGGTTTTTTGTTAAAAACGTGTTCCGGAGTCTCGGCTCAGTTTTGCATGATTTTTGACGCAAATACTCCCTGAAATTCTCATATTCATCTAACCAAATCTCAACCACATTGGATTTAAGGATTTGTTTTTACGAGTATGTAAATCTTGTTTCAATTTAATTAGAAATTAATTCAGAAAAAATAGTAAAATGATATTAGAAGTGTGAAATGCCTTCAATTTTTTTGGCGTTGAATTATATTTTTTTTACTCGAATTGTGCTAAAAATTGAGGAAAAATTTTTCGGGTCACTTTTGTAAAATTTTAGTCGAAATCGAGTGCGTTAAATCACGGTTTTTGGCTAAAAACGCGTTCCAGGGCCCCGGCTCAGATTTGCATGATTTTCGGCGTCAAGACTCCTTGAAATATCTATATTCATCTAATCAAATTTCAGCTACATTGGATTTAAGGATTGTTTCAACGAGCATCAGAAAGTGGTTTCGATTTAATTAGAAAGTAAATTGGAAAAATGATATTAAAATCATGAAATGCCCTTCAAATTTTTTGGCATTTAATTATAGATTTTTTACGAGTATTTTAGGCACAAATTGAGGAAAAATTATTCGGGAAATTTTTTACAAAACTTTAGCCGAAATCGTATATTAACCATCACGATTTTTGGTTAAAAACGCGTTCCGGGGCCCAGGCTCAATTTTGTAAGATTTTCGGCACCAAGACTCCTTGAAATATATATGTTGATCTAATAAAATCTCAGCCACATTGGATTTAAGGATTTGTTTCTATGAGCATTAGAAATTGGTTTCGATTTGATTAGAAATTATTTTCGGAAAAATGATATTAGAAGTGTGAAATGCCCTTCATTTTTTTGGCGTAAAATTATAGATTTTTTACGATTATTTTGGCCAAAAATTGAGAAGAAATTTTTCGGGTCAGTTTATTCAAATTTTTAGCCAAAATTGTGTACTTACCATCACGGTTTTTGGTTAAAAAGGAGTTCCGGGGCCCCGGCTCAGTTTTGCATGATTTTTGGCACCAAGACTCCTTGAAATATCTATGTTCATCTGATAAAATCTCAGCCACATTAAACTTAAGGATTTGTTTCAACGAGCATCGGTTCGATTTAATCAGAAATTAATTTGGAAAAAGATGGAAAAATGATATTAGAAGGGTGAAATGCCCTTCAATTTTTTTGGCGTTGAATTATAGATTTTTTTATGAGTATTTTTGCCAAAAATTTATGAAAAATTTTTCGAGTCAGGTTTTGCAAAATTTTAGCCGAAATCGTACCTAACCATCATGGTTTTTGGCTAAACACGCGTTCCCGGGGCCCGACTCAGTTTTACATGATTTTCGACGCCAAGACTCCTTCAAATATCTATATTCATCTAATAAAATCTTAGCCACATTGGATTTAAGGATTTGTTTCTACGAGCATCAGAAATTGGTTTCGATTTAATTAGAAATTAATTTGGAAAAATGATATTGGAAGCGTGAAATGCCCTTCAATTTTTTTGGCGTTCAATTATAGATTTTTTACGAGTATTTTGGCCTAAAATTAAAGAAACATTTTTCGGGTCAGTTTTTGCAAAATTTTAGCCGAAATCGTGTACTAACCATCACGATTTTTGGCTAAAAACAAGTTCTGGGCCCTGACTCAGTTTTGCATGATTTTCGGCCCTAAGACTCCTTGAAATATCAATATTCATCAAACCAAATCTCAATCACATTGGATTTAAGGATTTGTTTCTACGAGTATCAGATATTGGTTTTGATTTAATTAAAATTAATTTAGAAAAATATTGGAAAAATGATATTAGAAGCATGAAATGCCCTTTAATTTTTTTGGCGTTGAATTATAGATTCTTTATGAGTATTTTGGCCAAAAATTGAGGAAAAATTTTTCGGGTCAGTTTTTGCAAAATTTTAGCCGAAATCGCACAGTTTTTGGTTAAAAACGCGTTCTGGGCCCCGACTCAGTTTTGCATGATTTTCGGCGTCAAGACTCCTTGAAATATCAATATTCATCAAACCAAATCTCAGCCACATTGGATTTGAGGATTTGTTTCTACGAGCATCAGATATTGGTTTTGATTTAATTAAAATTAATTTAGAAAAATAATGTAAAAATAATATTAAAAGTGTGAAATACCCATCAATTTTTGTATCGTTAAATTATAGATTTTTTACGAGTATTTTGGCCAAAAATTGAGGAAAAAGTTTACTGGTCAGTTTTTGCAAAATTTTAGTTGAAATCGTGTACTAACCATCAAGATTTTTGGTTAAACCGCGTTCCGGGGTCCCGACTCAGATTTGCATGATTTTCGACGCCAAGACACCTTGAAATATCGATGATTATCTTATAAAATCTCAACCACATTGGATTTAAGGATTTGTTTCAACGAGCTTTAGAAATTGGTTTCGATTTAATTAGAAATTAATTTGGAAAAAATGATATTAGAAGTGTGAAATGCCCTTCAATTTTTTTGGCGTTGAATTATAGATTTTTTACTAGTATTTTGGCCAAAAATTTAGGAAAATTTTTTGGGTCAGGTTATGCAAAATTTTAGCCGAAATCGTTCTAACCTTCACCGTGTTTGGCTAAACACGCGTTCCCGGGGCCCGACTCAGTTTTACATGATTTTCGGCGCCAAGACTCCTTCAAATATCTATAATCATCTAATAAATTCTTAGGCACATTAGATTTAAGGATTTGTTTCTATGAGCATCAGAAATTGGCCTCGAATTAATTAGAAATTAATTTGGAAAAAATGGAAAAATGATATTAGAAGTGTGAAATGCCCTTCAATTTTTTTGGCCTTGAATTATATATTTTTTATGAGTATTTTGGCCTAAAATTGAAGAAAAAATTTTTGGGTTAGTTTTTGCAAAATTTTAACCGAAATCGTGTACTAACCGTCACGGTTTTCGGCTAAAAACGCGTTCCGGGGCCCCGACTCAGTTTAGCATCAATTTCGGCGCCAAGACACCTTGAAATATTTATAATCATCTAACCAAATCTCAGCCACATTGGATTTAAGGATTTGTTTCTACGAGCATCGAATATTGGTTTTGATTTAATTAAAATTAATTTGAAAAAATAATGGAAAAATGATATTAGAAGCGTGAAATGCCCTTCAATTTTTGGCGTTAAATTATAGATTTTTTACGATGATTTTGGCCAAAAATTGAGGAAAGATTTTTCGGGTCAGTTTTTGCAAAATTTTAGCCGAAATCGTCTACTAATAATCACGGTTTTTGGTTAAAAACGTGTTCCGGGAGCCCGGCTCAGATTTGCATGATTTTTGGCGCCAAGACTCCATGAAATATCTATGATCATCTAATAAAATCTCAGCCACTTTGGATTTAAGGATTTGTTTCTACGAGCATCAGAAATTGGTTTCGATTTAATTAGAAATTAATTTGGAAAAAATGAAAAATAATTGAAAAATGATATTAAAAGCGTGAAATGCCCTTCAA
This sequence comes from Corchorus olitorius, assembly GCA_001974825.2. Lineage (NCBI taxonomy): Eukaryota > Viridiplantae > Streptophyta > Magnoliopsida > Malvales > Malvaceae > Corchorus > Corchorus olitorius. The sequence goes on from AWUE01023883.1 coordinate 17,487, forward strand.
TTTTTTTCGAGTATTTTGGCTCAAAAATTTAGGAAAAAGTTTTTTGGGTCAGTTTTTGCAAAATTTTAACCAAAATCGTATACTAAACATCAAGGTTTTTGGCTAAAGACGCATTTCGGGTCTCGGCTCAGTTTTGCATGAGTTTAGGCACCCAGACTCATTGAAATATCTATATTCTTCTAATCAAATCTCATCCACATTGGATTTAAGGAAGGATTTGTTTCTACGAGCATCAGAAATTGCTTCCGATTTAATTAGAAATTAATTTTAGAAAAATGAAAAATAATAGAAAATGATATTAGAAGCATGAAATGCCCATCATTTTTTTTGGCGTTGAATTATAGATTTTTTACGAGTATTTTGTCCAGAAATTTAGGAAAATTTTGTTTGCTCATATTTTGCAAAATTTTAGCCGAAATCGGTGTACTAACCATCACAGTTTTTGGCTAAAAACGTGTTCCGAGCCCCGCCTCAGTTTTGCATGATTTTAGGCACCCAGACTCCCTGAAATATCTATATTCATCTAATCAAATCTCATCCACATTGGATTCAAGGATTTGTTTCTACGAGCATCATAAATTGTTTCCGTTTTAATTAGAAATTAATTTCGAAAAAAATGAAAAATAATGGTAAAATGATATTAGAAGCGTGAAATGCTCATCAATTTTTTTGGCGTTGAATTATAGATTTTTTACGAGTATTTTGGCCAAAAAATGAGGAAAAATTTTTCAGTTCAGTTTTTGCTAAATTTTAGCCGAAATCGTGTACTAACCATAAAGGTTTTTGGTTAAAAACGTGTTCCGGGACCCCGGCTCAGATTTGCATGATTTTCGGTGCAAGGACTCCACGAAATATCTATGTTCATCTAAAAAGCGTGAAATGCCCTTCAATTTTTTCGAGTATTTTGGCTCAAAAATTTAGGAAAAAAGTTTTTGGGTCAATTTTTGCAAAATTTTAGCCGAAATCGTATACTAAACATCACGGTTTTTGGCTAAAGACGCATTTCGGGCCCCAAATCAGTTTTGCATGAGTTTAGACACCAAGACTCCTTGAAATATCTATATTCATCTAATCAAATCTCATCCACATTGGATTTAAGGATTTGTTTCTACGAGCATCAGAAATTGGTTTCGATTTAATTAGAAATTAATTTGGAAAAAAAATGAAAAATAATTGAAAAATGATATTAGAGGCATGAAATGCCCTTCAATTTTTTTCGAGTTGAATAATCAATTTTTTACGAGTATTTTGGCCTAAAAATTAGGAAAATAATTTTTGGGTCAGAAATTTTAGCCGAAATCTTATACTAACTATCACGATTTTTGGCTAAAGAAGTATTTCGGGCCCCGCCTCAATTTTGCATGATTTTAGGCACCCAGACTCCTTCAAATATCTATATTCATCTAATCAAATCTCATCCACATTGGATTTAAGGATTTTTTTTCTACGAGCATCAAAAATTGCTTCCGATTTAATTAGAAATTAATTTCGAATAAAATGAAAAATAATCGAAAAATGATATTAGAAGCGTGAAATGCCCATCAATTTTTTTGGCGTTGAATTATAGATTTTTTACGAGTATTTTGGCAAAAAATTTAGGAAATAATTTTTGGGTCAGATTTTGCAAAATTTTAGCCGAAATTGGTGTACTAACCATCACGGTTTTTGGCTAAAAACGCATTCCAGGGCCCCAGCTCAGTTTTGCATGATTTCGACTCTAAGACTCCTTGAAATATCTATATTCATCTAATCAAATCTCAGCCAAATAGGATTTAAGGATTTGTTTGTATGTGCCGAAATCGTGTACAAACCATCACAGTTTTTGGTTAAAAACGCGTTCCGAGGCCTGGCTCAGATTTACCTTATTTTCGGCACCAAGATTCCATGAATATCTATGTTCATCTAATAAAATCTCAGTCACATTGGATTTAAGGATTTGTTTCTATGAGCATTAGAAATTGGTTTCGATTTAATTAGAAATTATTTTGGACAAAAATTGGAGAAATGATATTAGAAGCGTGAAATGCGCTTCAATTTTTTAGGTGTTGAATTAGATTTTTTATGAGAATTTTGGGCAAAAATTTAGGAAAAATTTTTAGGGTCAGTTTTTGCAAAATTTTAGCCGAAATCGGTGTACTAACCATCACGGTTTTTGGCTAAAAATGTGTTCCATGGTCCCGACTCAGTTTTACATGATTTCGGCGACCAGACTCCTTGAAATATCTATAATCATCTAATCAAATCTCAGCAACATTGGATTTAAAGATTTGTATCTACGAGCCTCATAAATTGCTTCCGATTTAATTGAAATTAATTTATAAAAAAATGAAAAAATAATGGAAAAATGATATTAGAAGCATGAAATACCCATCAATTTTTTTGGCGTTGAATTTTAGATTTATTACGAGTATTTTGGCCAAAAATTTAGGAAAATTTTTTTTGCCCAGGTTTTACAAAATTTTAGTCAAAATTTTAATCAATCTCATCCACATTGGATTTAAGGATTTGTTTCTACGAGCATCAGAAATTGGTTTTGATTTTGTTAGAAATTAATTTGGAAAAAAAAATGGAAAAATGTTATTAGAAGAGTGAAATGCCCTTCAATTTTTTTGGCATTGAATCATAGATTTTTTACGAGTATTTTGGCCAAAAATTGAGGAAAAGTTTTTCTGATCAGTTTTTGCAAATTTAGCCGAAATCGTATACTAACCATCACGATTTTTGGCTAAAAGCGCGTTCTGGGCCGCGGCTCAGTTTTGCATGATTTCCGGCGCCAAGACTCCTTGAGATATTAATATTCATCTAACCAAATCTCAGCCACATTGGATTGAAGGATTTGTTTCAACGAGCATCAGAAATTGGTTTCGATTTAATTAGAAATTAATTTGGAAAAAAATGGAAAAAAGATATTAGAAGTGGGAAATGCCCTTCAAATTTTTTGGCGTTGAATTATAGATAGTTTACGAGTTTTTTGGCCTAAAATTGTAGAAAAATTTTTCGGGTCAGGTTTTGCAAAATTTTAGCCGAAATCGTGTACTAACCATTACGTTTTTTGGCTAAAAACACGTTCTGGGGCTCCGACTCAGTTTTGCATGATTTTCGGCGCCAAGACTCCTTGAAATATTTACATTCATCTAACCAAATCTCAGGAACATTGGATTTAAGAATTTGTTTCTACGAGCATCAGATATTGGTTTTGATTTAATTAAAATTACTTTGGAAAAATAATGGAAAATGATATTAGAAGTGTAAAATGCCCTTCAATTTTTTTGGCGTTGAATTATAGATTGTTTACGAGTTTTTTGGCCTGAAATTGAAGAAAACTTTTTCGGGTCAGTTTTTGCAAAATTTTAGTCGAAATCGTGTACTAACTATCACGGTTTTGGGCTAAAAACGCGTTCCGGGGCCCCGACTCAGTTTTCCATGATTTTCGGCTCCAAGACTCCTTGAAATATTTATATTCATCAAATAAAATCTCAACCACAATGGATTTAAGGATTTGTTTCTACGAGTATCAGAAGTTGGTTTCGATTTAATTATAAATTAATTTGGAAAAAAAATGAAAAATAATAGAAAAATGATATTAGAAGCATGAAATGCCCTTCAATTTTTTTCGAGTTGAATAATAGATTTTTTACGAGTACTTTGGCCCAAAATTCAGGAAAAAAATTTTTGGGTCAATTTTTGCAAAATTTTAGTCGAAATCGTGTATTACATCACGATTTTTGGTTAAAAACGTGTTCCGGGACCTCGGCTCAGATTTGCATGATTTTCGGTGCCAACACTCCATGAAATATCTATGTTCATCTAATAAAATCTCAGCCACATTGGATTTAAGGATTTGTTTCTATTCGCATCAGAAATTGTTTCCGATTTAATTAGAAATTAATTTCGAAAAAAATGAAAAATAATGGGAAATGACACTAAAAGCGTTAAATGCCCATAAATTTTTTTGGCGTTGAATTATAGATTTTTTACGAGTATTTTGGCAAAAAATTTAGGAAAAAATTTATGGGTTACATTTTGGAAAATTTTAGCCGAAATCGGTGTACTAACCATCACGGTTTTTGTCTAAAAATGTGTTCCGGGCCCCGGCACAGTATTGCATGATTTTATTCACCCAGACTCCTTGAAATATCTATATTCATCTAATCAAAGCTCATCCACATTGGATTTAAGGATTTGTTTCTACGAGCATCAGAAATTGGTTTTGATTTAATTAGAAATTAATTTGGAAAAAAAATGGAAAAATGTTATTAGAAGAGTGAAATGCCCTTCAATTTTTTTGGCGTTGAATTATAGATTTTATACGAGTATTTTGGCCTAAAATTGAAGAAATTTTTTTTGGGTAAGTTTTTGCAAAATTTTATCCGGAATTGTGTACTAACCATCGAGGTTTTTGGCTAAAAACGCGTTCTGGGGCTCTGACTCAGTTTTGCATGATTTTCGGCGCCAAGACTCCTTGAAATATTTATATTCATCTAACCAAATCTCAGGCACATTGGATTTAAGGATTTGTTTCTACGAGCATCAAATATTGGTTTTGATTTAATTAAAATTACTTTGGAAAAATAATGGAAAAATGATATTAGAAGTGTGAAATGCCCTTCAATTTTTTTGGCGTTGAATTATAGATTGTTTAGGAGTATTTTGGCCTGAAATTGAAGAAAAATTTTTCAGGACAGTTTTTGCAAAATTTTAGCCGAAATCGTGTACTAACATCACGGTTTTTGGTTTAAAACGTGTTCCGGGACCTCGGCTCAGATTTGCGTGATTTTCGGTGCCAAGACTCCACGAAATATCTATGTTCATCTAATAAAATCTCAGCCACATTGGATTTAAGGATTTGTTTCTACGAGCATCAGAAATTGGTTTCGATTGAATTAGAAATTAATTTGGAAAAAATGAAAAAATGTTATTAGAAGCGAAATCGGTGTACTAACCATCATGGTTTTTGTCTAAAAACGTGTTCCGGGCCCCGGCACAGTATTGCATGATTTTATTCACCCAGACTCCTTGAAATATCTATATTCATCTAATGAAAGCTCATCCACATTGGATTTAAGGATTTGTTTCTACGAGCAGCAGAAATTGGTTTCGATTTAATTAGAAATTAATTTGGAAAAAAAAAATGGAAAAATGTTATTAGAAGCGAGAAATGCCCTTCAATTTTTTAGGCATTGAATTATAGATTTTTTACGAGTACTTTGGCCTAAAATTGAAGAAAACTTTTTCGGGTCAGTTTTTGCAAAATTTTAGCCGAAATCGTGTACTAACCATCACGGTTTTTGGCAAAAAAAGCGTTCCGGGACCCCAACTCAGTTTTGCATGATTTTCGGCACCAAGACTCCTTCAAATATCTATATTCATCTAACCAAATCTCATCCACATTGGATTTAAGGATTTGGTTCTACGAGCACCAGAAATTGGTTTCGATTTAATTAGAAATTAATTTGGAAAAAACATGGAAAAATAATAGAAAAAAGATATCATAAGCGTGAAATGCCCTTCAATTTTTTCCGAGTTGAATAATAGATTTTTTACGAGTATTTTGACCAAAAATTTAGGAAAAATATTTTTGGGTCAGTTTTTGCAAAATTTTAGCGAAAATCGCATACGTTACATCACGATTTTTTGTTAAAAACGTGTTTCGGGGCCCCAACTCAGTTTTGCATGATTTTCGGCGCCAAGACTCCTTGAAATATTTATATTCATCTAACCAACTCTCAGCCACATTGGACTTAAGGATTTGTTTCTATGAGCATCAGATATTGGTTTTGATTTAATTAAAATTAATTTGGAAAAATTATGGAAAAATGATATTAGAAGTGTGAAATGCTCTTCAATTTTTTTGGCGTTGAATTATAGATTTTTTACAAGTATTTTGGCCTAAACTTGAAGAAAAATTTTTCGGGTCAGTTTTTGCAAAATTTTAGCCGAAATCGTGTACGTTAACCATCACGGTTTTTGGCCAAAAACGCGTTCCGGGGCCCCGACTCAGTTTTGCATGATTTTCGGCGCCAAGACTCCTTGAAATATTTATATTCATCTAACCAAATCTCAGCCACATTGGATTTAAGGATTTGTTTCTACGAGCATCAGATATTGGTTTGGATTTAATTAAAATTAATTGTGAAAAATTATGGAAAAATGATATTAGAAGTGTGAAATTCCCTTCAATTTTTGGCGATGAATAGTAGATTTTTTATGAGTATTTTGGCCTAAAATAGAACAAAAATTTTTCGTGTCAGTTTTTGCAAAATTTTAGCCGAAATCGTGTACTAACCATCACGGTTTTTGGCTAAAAACGTGTTCCGGGCCCCGGCTCAGTTTTGCATGATTTTACGCACCCAGACACCTTGAAATCTTTATATTCATCTAATCAAATCTCATCCACAATGGATTTAAGAATTTGTTTCTACGAGCATCAGAAATTGGTTTGGATTTAATTAGAAATTAATTTGGAGAAAAATGGGAAAATGTTATTAGAAGCGTGAAATGCCCTTCAATTTTCTTGGCATTGAATAATAGATTTTTTACGAGTATTTTGGCCAAAAATTGAGGAAAAATTTTTCAGGTCAATTTTTGCAAAATTTTAGCCGAAATCATGTACTAACCATCACGGGTTTTGGCTAAAAACGTGTTCTGTGCCCCGGCTCAGTTTTGCATGATTTTCGGCGCGAAGACTCCTTGAAATATCAATATTCATCGAACCCAATCTCAGCCACATTGGTATCGATTTAATTAGAAATTAATTTGGAAAAAATGGAAAAATGATATTCGAAGCATGAAATGAACTTCAATTTTTTTGGTGTTGAATTATAAATTTTTTACGAGTATTTTTGCCAAAAATTTAGGAAAAAATTTTTTGGTCAGTTTTTGCAAAATTTTAGCCAAAATCGGTGTATCCATCACGGTTTTTGGCTAAAAACATGTTTCGGGCCCCGACTCAGTTTTGCATGATTTTAACACCCAGAATCCTTGAAATATCTATATTCATCTAATCAAATCTCATCCACATTGGATTTAAGGATTTGTTTCTACGAGAATCAGAAATTGGTTTCGATTTAAGTAGAAATTAATTTGGAAAAAAATGGAAAAATGTTGTTAGAAGCGTGAAATGCCCTTAAATTTTTTGGGCGTTGAATTATAGATTTTTACGAATATTTTGGCCAAAAATTGAGGAAATTTTTTCAGGTCAGTTTTTCCAAAATTTTAGACGAAATCGTGTACCCCTTAACGGATTTTGGTTAAAAACGTGTTCCGGGGCCCCGGCTCAAATTTGCATGATTTTCGGCGCCAAGAGTCCAAGAACCATCTATGTTCATCTAATAAAATCTCAGCCACATTGGATTTAAGGATTTGTTTCTACGAGCATCTGAAATTGGTTTCAATTTAATTAGAAATTAATTTTGAAAAAAAAAGGAAAATGATATTAGAAGCGTGAAATGCCCTTCAATTTTTTTTGGTGTTGAATTATAGATTTCTTATGAGTATTTTGGCCAAAAATTTAGGAAAATCTTTTTTGCTCAGACTTTGCAAAATTTTAGCCGAAATCAGTGTACTAACCATCATGGTTTTTGGCTAAAAACGTGTGTCGGGCCCCGACTTATTTTTGCATGATTTTAGGCACCCAAACTCCTTGAAATATCTATATTCATCTAATCAAATTTCATCTACAATAGATTTAAGGATTTGTTTCTACAAGAATCAGAAATTGGTTTCGATTTAATTAGAAATTAATTTGGAAAAAAATGAAAAATAATAGAAAAATGATATTAGAAGCGTGAAATGCCCTTCAATTTTTTCGAGTTGAATAATAGATTTTTACGAGTATTTTGACCAAAAATTTGGAAAAAAATTTTTTGCAAAATTTTAGCCGAAATCGTATACGTTATCACGGTTTTTGGCTAAAGACGCATTTCGGGCTTCGGCTCAGTTTTGCATGATTTTAGGCACCAAGACTCCTTGAAATATCTATATTCATCTAATCAAATCTCAGCCAAATAGAAATTAAGGATTTGTTTGTATGAGCATCAGAAATTAATTTGGAAAAATAATATTAGAAGCGTGAAAAGCCCTTCAATTTTTTTGGCATTGAATTAGATTTTTTATGAGTATTTTGGGCAAAAATTGAGGAAAAATTTTTAGGATCAGTTCTTACAAAATTTTAGCCAAAATCGGTGTACTAACCATCACGGTTTTTGCCTAAAAACACGTTCCATGGCCACGACTCAGTTTTACATGATTTCAACGGCCAGACTCCTTGAAATATCTATAATCATCTAACCAAATCTTAGCCACATTGGATTTAAAGATTTGTTTCTACGAGCCTCAGAAATTGCTTCCGATTTAATTGAAATTAATTTATAAAAAAATAAAAAAAAATTTGAAAAATGATATTAGAAGCATGAAATGCCCATCAATTGTTTTGGCGTTGAATTATAGATTTTTTACGAGTATTATGGCCAAAAATTTAGGAAAATTTTTTTTTGCTCAGATTTTGCAAAATTTTGGCCGAAATCGGTGTACTAACCATCACGGTTTTTGGCTAACAACGTGTTCCGGGCCCCGGCTCAGTTTTGCATGATTTTAGGCACCCAGAATCCTTGATATATCTATATTTATCTAATCAAATCTCATCCACATTGGATTTAAGGATTTGTTTCTACGAGCATCAGAAATTGGTTTTGATTTATTTAGAAATTAATTTGGAAAAAAATGGAAAAATGTTATTAGAAGCGTGAAATTCCATTCAATTTTCTTGGCGTTGAATTATAGATTTTGTACGAGTATTTTGGCCAAAAATTGAGGAAAAATTTTTCGGGTAAGTTTTTGCAAAATTTAGCCCAAATCGTGTACTAACCATCATAGTTTTTGGCTAAAAACGCGTTCTGGGCCCCGGCTCAGTTTTGCATGATTTTCGGAGAAAAGACTCCTTGAAATATTAATATTCTTCTAACCAAATCTCAGCCACGTTGGATTTAAGGATTTGTTTCAATGAGCATCAGAAATTGGTTTCGATTTAATTAGAAATTAATTTTGAAACAAATGGAAAAATAATAGAAAAATGATATTAGAAGCGTGAAATGCCCTTCAATTTTTCCGAGTTGAATAATAGAATTTTTACGAGTATTTTGACCAAAAATTTAGGAAAAATTTTTTTGGGTCAGTTTTTGCAAAATTTTAGCCGAAATCGTATACTAACCATCACGGTTTTTGGTTAAAAACGTGTTCTGGGACCACGGCTCAGATTTACATGATTTTCGACGCCAAGACTCCACGAAATATCTATGTTCATCTAATAAAATCTCAGCTATATTGGATTTAAGGATTTGTTTCTATGAGCATCAGAAATTGCTTCCGATTTAATTAGAAATTAATTTCGAAAAAAATGAAAAATAATGGGAAAATGACACTAAAAGCGTGAAATACCCATCAATTTTTTTGGCGTTGAATTGTAGATTTTTCACGGTTTCTGGCTTAAAACACGTTCCGGGGCCCCAACTCAGTTTTGCTTGATTTTCGGCGACAAGTCTCCTTGAAATATTTATATTCATCTAATAAAATCTCAGCCACAAAGGATTTAAGGATTTGTTTCTACGAGCATCAGAAATTGGTTTCGATATAATTAAAAATTAATTTGGAAAAAATGAAAAATAATAGAAAAATGATATTAGAAGCGTGAAATGCCCTTCAATTTTTTTCGACTTGAATAATAGATTTTTTACGAGTATTTTGACCAAATATTTAGGAAAAAAATTTTGGGTCAGCTTTTGCAAAATTTTAGCCGAAATCGTATACTAACCATCACGGTTTTTGGCTAAAGACGCATTTCGGGCCCCGACTCAGTTTTGCATGATTTTAGGCACTCAGACTCCTTGAAATTTCTATATTCATCTAATCAAATCTCAACCAAATAGGATTTAAGGATTTGTTTGTATGAGCATCAGAAATTAATTTCGATTTAATTAGAAATTAATTTGGAATAAAAAATGGTAAAAATAATATTAGAAGCGTGAAATGCCCTTCAATATTTTTGGCATTGAATTAGATTTTTTATGAGTATTTTGGGCAAAAATTGAGGAAAACTTTTTAGGGTCAGTTCTTACAAAATTTTAGCCGAAATCGGTGTACTAACCATCACGGTTTTTGGCTAAAAACGTGTTCCATGGCCCCGACTCAGTTTTACATGATTTCAACGGCCAAACTCCTTGAAATATCTATAATCATCTAATCAAATCTTAGCCACATTGGATTTAAAGATTTGTTTCTATGAGCCTCAGAAATTGCTTCCGATTTAAGTGAAATTAATTTATAAAAAATGAAAAAATAATGGAAAAATGATATTAGAAGCATGAAATGCCCATCAATTTTTTCGGTGTTGAATTATAGATTTTTTAAGAGTATTTTGGCCCAAAATTTAGGAAAATTTTTTTGCTCAGATTTTGCAAAATTTTAGCCGAAATCGGTGTACTAAGCATCATAGTTTTTGGCTAAAAACGTGTTCCGGGCCCCGACTCAGTTTTGCATGATTTTAGGCACCCAAACTCCTTGAAATATCTATATTCATCTAATCA